>PPHD01024913.1:0-11949 GCA_002909625.1 Bambusicola thoracicus
AAGCTGGATGTGGGAGAAATCTTGCGAGACTTGGCTGATGCTGCCTGGCAGCAGAGAGGACTGTGCCCATGCCAGGGGAGGTGGCACAGGGGAGCGCTATGCTGGGCTTGGTGTTTCGTGGGCTGCAATGGGGACTGATGGAAGCCAGGTGCTGAATTAATAAGTGAATGCCTGTGTGCTCTAAAGCTGACCCAGAAGAGGCTGCTCTTTTTAAGTGTTTAGTGCTTCCACTACATATCATCTGTAGTATTTCAAAAGCTTTTTGTTGTTGTTGTTCACGGAAGAGGTAAACATTGTGTTAGAGACACTGGACTTACCTACAATGAAAACAGAATCATTGCAGCTGGGCTTGACTGTGTGTAGGGTTTTTAGTTGGTTTTGTTTGTGTTTTGCTCCTTATGCACCTAGAAGTCAAACTTCAGACACGTTTTGTCCCTGTCTGCGATCCAGACTTCTCCCTTGGCCAGTTTTCCTGAACGGGCTTCTAATGAGTGTCAAGGCTGGGGGACTTGGCTTAAGGCACCAAAAGCAGGAGTAGCTTTGCTCTGCACTCCCGGGGGTGCTTGAAGTAGAAATATAACAAGGAGAAACATTTCATGCAGACAGAATGTGTGTGGTTAAAGCCCATCTGTGAAAACATGGAGTTTGGGAAGGCTGCTGATCAGACAGGTAGGGGATAGATGGGACTCGTTTCCCATTTTCCTAAGCAGGCTAAGCTTAGGTTTGCTTCTGCTGCCTGTGCTGACGTGGGGCATCTCATCACCCCTGTGGGAAATGAAGCAGAAACGAAAATGGTGGCAAGAGGTGTTTGTAGGGGAACTCCTACCACACTATAGTATTTCTGACAGAAAGGGAAAGGGCATGAGGGCATTCAGTGCTCTGCAAAGGGCAGACGGCCTCTCCAGGAAGGAGAAATGGTCAAGAAGACCTTCCGTTAAAGCTAGTGCCCTTTACGTGATCTTTCATGGCTCAGAACTTGCTTTTAGGAAGGGAGGTGCTGAGGCTGCGGGTCAGGGCACGCCAGGCCATCCACAGCTCTACCAGCAGACCTGCACTGAGTGGTGGGGGACAGGATGCAGGGGCACCCCTGACATGGGCACACGGTGGATGCATAGGGAGCACAGAGCAGTGTTTTGCTTTAAGGGTGTTTTATTGTAAATAGTCCTCTTTGTTTTGTTTTGTTGGGTTTTTTTAATCGATTACTACTTTTTTGGTTTCTTGTTTTATACTCTGTAACAATTTCAACAAAGAAAAAGAAGGATGATGATGATTGTGACTCGTTTTTCCTTTTCCTATATGCAATCCAAACTCAACTTCAGGTTTTTGGTAATAACTCTGTACATTTCTTACAGTATTTCTAACAGCACATTTCAATACAACTAAACGACAGCCACTACACACTTGACCACTAAATAAAGTGCTTTTATGGAGAAAGTGAGTTTTATTTTTGTCCCCGATCCCATGCAGTTTTACAAGGGCGAAGGCAGAACAGAAGATATTTACACTGTCATGATACAACTTAACACTTAATGAAGCTGGGGATCATTCAGCCATGCGGGTACGGACTGTAGCGGTGCTAATTAGCAGGCTCTTTCTCAGAGGTGCATCATGCTCTACACAGCCTGGAAAGGCATTCATGTTAGCTGCCTCACAGCTGCCATCAAGTTTTAGAAGGGCAGTGCTGGCGTGACGTGTTCCCCTCCTCAGGTGTTTGTTCTCTACACAGCTACCTCAACGGGGAGAGCTGTGGATGTGCACCATCAAGGAAGCTCAGGAAGGCAGCGTGTGTTGCTGGCGATCTGTTGTGGCCGTCTCATCACCAGAGCCAGGAGGGCAAGTTCAAGCACAGCTGCACAGCAATTAGTAAGTAGTGGGTGATAATTGTGAGCTGAGTGCCAGCAACAGTGTCAGACCAGCACTGCTATCGCTTGGTTCAGCCTCCTGGCTTTCACCAAGTCGCTCCTCAAATCGTGAGACAGACAGGGACGTGATGCTGCTTTCTCAGCAAGACAAGCTCATCTGTCCTAATGAATGGACCAGGGAGGGCAAAAGCAAGGATAAAAACAGTGGGTTTTTTGTTTGTTTGTATTTTTAAATAGATTTGTCCTTTAGGTGCTGGGATCACTGATGACAGGCAGCAAAGCTAGATACTGGAATGCAGCGAACACAGTGTAAGCAAAGCTGTGGTTTTACTGACTATACAAGGAAAAGCTCCAAGACTGTTGCTATAAATTGGCATGATGAAGGTAAGGTGGGTGAAAAGATCTCTGGTTTAACTCTCATTCAGTGCAGCGGGATGTTTGGCAAGGTCTGCTCACAGCCGACCAGCAACAGCTGGCTACTGAGGAGCTATGACAGTTTGGGCAGAAATGCAGCCAAGCTGGCTGTGGTGACAGCCTGTGGGATCCCATAGACCCACACCACCTGGCGGCAGCAGCACGAGGTGGGTCCAGAATTTAATTTTTCAAGAACTTAATTGTTACTGTATGCTCTACTTCATTCTGGTGGGCTGACAGTGTCACCATAAGCAACGTCTGCACACAAGTCACGCTGTTTCGTACCTAGGACCTGCTGTAGGTGTAGCCAAGATTTAAGTCATTCCTGGTATGTACAGCTCGCCTGCAGCAAGGACTGGCTGGCTGTGGCAGCCCTAATGTACCGCATCGGGAACCCCACACCATACTCTCTATTCATACCTGCATTCGTCGTGGGTCCAATACGTGACGTGGGTTTGGTTTTAGATTCTGATTATGGACAAAATTACTTGAAGTTACACAAGGACAACTCGGGTGAAGCACAGCCTTCTGTATGTATACCACTTTCCTTAAGTGGAGGAAGGCAGGAAAAGTTCAGTGAAAGATGAGATGAGGCTGTAGTACGACTTCTCATCATCTGTCAGTCCTGCGTTGCCAGGTCTGATGACCACAGCCACGTGAGTGTCCGCTTCCTCAGCTGCATTCGCTTCTGAAACAAATAAGAGAGGGAGAGAGTGGAGATGTGCTTTGTGATTTCGCCACAGGAGGGCCCTTAAGGCTTGAACAGACCCATAAAATGTGCTTTTAAAGGTTAAGACTGACAGCAGTGTTTGCAGGTGGCACTGGCTGAAGTTAACCAGCTCAACACCCCTGCAAGCCTGCAGTCAGTCCTCACGAGCTCCCTTCTCACCCCAAGCTCAAGAAGAGGCCCTGGGGCAGGCTGTGCAGGGACAAGGAGGTGACTGCAAGCTCCCACCAGCAGTGCTGCTAGGGCTGAGGAGGAGATGGGGGGCTAACTCCTTGGACTGAGCTGGCTTAGACCAAGGGATCTGCCCATTTCTGTCAGAAGATGCTCCCAGGAAAGGCAGTAAGAGGCTTCCCCAATCTGGCTTCCTAGGGGTTAAGCCTCAAAGACCGGGATCAATGTTTTCCTGCTGTTGTGCGGCAGAACCAACCACTGACCAACCATACCCAAGCACAGCAGGCATCGCTGTTCCCAGGGGAAGCTGAGCACAGGCCACAAAAACTCCTGACCCCAATTGCAAATGGGGCACACCAACTGCTTCAGCAAATGCTCCACTCTGCTTTAACACTCTCTCCTTGTTTCCTGGGGCAAGGACAGGTTTTCTGCTTGGCCTATTTTCCCTCGCTGCACAGTGTCACACACAGATATCCCAATGCCCTGCGCAAGCCTGAATGCTTCGGGAAGGAGCACAACAGTGGCAAGCCGGGTGCCCTAGAAGCAGTGTCTGCAGCACCACTGGGTGGTTGTGACAAGTCCTGTGAGGCAGCAGGGCTGCAGGTCACTTACCTCGAGGGACATCAGTCAGGAAGAGAATGTTGTTGGTGTCGCATCCTATACTCGCAGCAATCCTTCGGTAGCTCTCGCTTTCTACCTTGGGACCTATTTTGGTGTCAAAGTGGCCATCGAAGAGCTGAAAGACAGGAAGGCGAAGGCTGGACACCATATGAGAAGCAGAGAGCTAAACTCTGCTGATAAGTGAGGCTCCCCCACTACCCTGCTTTCCCATTTAAGACTACTGACAAAATGTCACAGCCATGGGACAGGTCTGCTCTGTAGGTGGAGAAGCCATGAGGAAGATGGTAAGGTTATCTACCTCTAAGATATCACCTTCTGTAGAGTATCCAAACAGAAGCTTCTGAGCTTCAACGCTCCCTGAGGAATAGATGTAGACCTTCATCCCGGCTTCCCTCCACTTCCGGATGGCTGGAACCACGTCTTCAAAGATTCTATAGCAAAACAAAGCAGCAGGTAAGGGCAGGCCCAGAGGCACTGGAGGATGCTTCCAGTTGGGATGCACTGCTTCCAGAGGGACCTGTGCATCCCAGGAATGCCTCAGAAGGGCAGGGACGAAGTAAGATGTAGCAGATGGAGGGGGAGTGGTGCTGAAGGAGTTCAGTTTTAACCCATGCTCAAAGAGCAGCCTTCCCACCAGCACCACTCAGCCAAGGCCTGAGGGTGCTGCCCCGAATAAACACAGGGCTCCTAACAGTTGCAGAGGGAAGTGTGGGACTGAGTGTTGCAGCCTTGTCACAACCAGTTGGCCCCTTTATCTCCAGTTTCTCAATCGTATGCTCAGTGCTTTGTTACATTATATGTTTTAACAAAAGAAAAAAGTAATTCAGTCATTTTATAGTGATTTATGTGTATGTGGAGTCAGCCAGAAATATCGTGAGGCTGCTGTACAGCACCTGCAAGGCTCACTCTTTGGATGCTGCCAAGCAGCAGGGCTAAATCCACAGCTAGTGGGCCACTGTAAGATAATTCTCCCTGTTGATAAGGCAGCAGATGGGAGGGCTGTCCTTCTTGACTTCTCTATGGAGGCATTGACCCTACCTACATCTGTCCACGAGTTCAGGGCCTGATGCAGCCCCTCTGGATACCAGGGCCGGGGCACCCCGTGCCTGCTCCTTCACCGTTACTCACTCTCCCTTCACCAGCCCCGTGGCATAGGCCGCTCTCCACATGTGTCCCTGCAGCTGCTTCAGCGCCGTAGTCTTCCTATCCAGGGCCATCTGCCAGTGCACGTTGTCCACCACTGCCCGGATGACGCGCTCCAGCTCCTCGTCCCCGCTGCCGCTCTCCAATGGGATCGGCACTGCTCCGTCCAGGCCTGAGTCCTCCTGGGCCTGAGGATGGGGAAAGTGAAGGGCATGGAGGGACGAGGAGCCTCAGTGTGACTCAATGCCACGCGATGCCCTCACCTGCTGCCTCAGGAGCCCCACGTCCCGCTGGCACTCCTCCTCCTCCCAGTGCGCACGCAGGTACTGCTCCACGTTGTCCCTGATGTAGGGGAACAGGGTCTCCTGAAGGCACACGTTAATAGGGCAGCTCAGACACCATAAACCGAAGAAATGCTGAACGGGCTTAAAAACCTCTATCCGAGCACTGGTGGTGAGGTGGGAGCAAGCAGGGCGGGCATCGTGGCCGCTGAAATCAGTAGGGCTACCCAAATCCTGAAGCCCACCTGAGTCACTGGAACCCCCTGCAGCCCACAGTGCTCCCTTAGGACCCCCACAGTCGCTTAAGACCCATCGATGAAGCAATCGTAGTCGCTAAATCCTATCAAGATACTTAAAACCGTGCAAGCACAATAAGATAACCCCTCCAACAGCCGCCCACCATAAAACCATCCGCATACCTAAACCAACCCCAAACCCACCGGAACGCCTAAAACCACCCCAACCCATGGAATCACAACAACCCCTCGAGCCCACCAACGTTCTTAAAACCCACGGTCATCTCCAGAGCCCACCGAATCACCAACGTTGCTAAGAACCGAATAGGAAAACCACTCACATCAGTCAAATCCCCGAACCCCCTCTCCCCCCTCAAAAACCCCAATCCCCCCCCGCCCGGGGCCGCGCACCTGCACGAAGGCGATGGGGGTGGTGGTGCCCTCCACGTCCAGCAGGATGGCGCGCACCCCCGCCGGCACCGGCAGCACGCCCATGGCGGCGGCCAGCGGAGAGCGCGGGGGGCGCCGCCGCCGCCGCAGGGGGGCGCTGCAGCATCCCCCGGGCGGCGCTGATTGGCTGCCGTCGCCTCTATATAAAGGCGGCGCAGGCGGTGCCCGGATCTCTTCCGCCGCCATTTTCTACCCCGCGCGGGTCTCCGTCGCTCACCGCTGTTTAGCCGCCCCGCCATGGAGGACGCCACGGAGATGAGCGGCGGCGCGGAGGAGTTCGCCGAAGGTTCCAAGATCAACGCCAGCAAGAACCAGCAGGACGACGGGTAGGCTGCGAGATGGAGTCTCGCCCTCACCCCCACCCCCCATCTCTGCCGGCCGCGTGGGGGAGGGGGGGGGTCGTCGCAGGGAGGGGGCGGGGCCTGCTGAGGGGGCGGGGCCGCCTTTGTGTCCCGCGCGGTTGACCCAGTTGGCGCGGGGCGGGGCGGCGGGCGGCGGTCACGCGGCGTGACGGCCGCGGCGGGGGCGGGGCTTCCCGCTGCGTTTGCCCCGCCCACACGTGCCGCTGCCTCGCAGGAAAATGTTCATCGGCGGCCTGAGCTGGGACACGAGCAAGAAAGACCTGACCGAGTACCTGTCCCGCTTTGGAGAGGTTGTGGACTGCACGATTAAAACCGACCCGGTGACCGGCAGGTCGCGGGGCTTCGGGTTCGTGCTTTTCAAGGACGCCGCCAGCGTGGAGAAGGTGCGTGGATGGGCCTCGTGTCGGGGGGGTGAGGGCCGTGCGTGGGCCTCGGGTCCTTCGCTGTATGCTGCGCACTCCTCCCTCAGCGTTCTGAGGGCTTCGACCTGTGCCTTCCAGGTGCTGGAGCTGAAGGAGCACAAGCTGGACGGAAAGCTGATTGATCCCAAGAGGGCGAAGGCCCTCAAGGGGAAAGAGCCACCCAAGAAGGTGTTTGTTGGTGGGCTGAGCCCGGATACCTCTGAAGAGCAGATCAAGGAGTACTTCGGTGCTTTCGGAGAGGTAAGGTGCGGCCCCGGGTAGGATAAATGCCATTTTCCGAGGGAATGTTGCCTTGAAACAAGTGGAGAGAGCCGAGTTGGGCTTCTATGGAGCTAGAGATTGTTAAAACACAGCTGATTAACATCTCTATACTGCTGGAGTGGGATGATGTGTTAGCATCAGAAGTTGTGAAAGCTGCAGCACGCTGCGAGTGGATGAGCTAACGGAATCCTGACAGCAGTACGGTTGGATGAGATCTCTAAGATGACCGAGGCCACCCCCAGCCCATCCCCACCGTGCCCACTGACCATGGCCCTCAGTGCCACTTCTCCACTGGTCTTGAACACCACGTAGAATGTGCTGTAAATACAGCTGATGAAACGTGCAGCAAAATGTGTTGGTGCAGGTTGCGTGTTGATTTTTATGCATCATCGGTACGTACTTCTAATTGCAGATCGAAAACATTGAGCTTCCCATGGACACAAAGACGAACGAAAGGAGGGGCTTCTGCTTTATCACGTACACAGACGAAGAGCCAGTAAAGAAGCTGCTAGAAAGCAGATACCATCAGATTGGTTCAGGCAAGGTAGTGATGCTTTCTCACTAGTATGTGGAATAGGCAGCCTGTCGGCTTCCGTGAAGGCAGCTGACAGAACGGTCCTGTAATTCTTCACAAGCTGAAGGTTTTTTGTCTTAACAGTGTGAGATCAAAGTAGCGCAGCCCAAAGAGGTGTACAGGCAACAGCAGCAGCAACAGAAAGGAGGAAAAAGCAATGCGTCTGGAGGACGAGGCGGTGGAAGGGGACGTGGACGGGGTGAGTGCTCTGGTTATTGGGATTTGTGTCAAAGTATTGAAGGTGTCTGAAGCTGTTCCAGGTTTCAGGTTGCATGTGGGACTTAAAAAATAATAATAAATTAAGAATTAGTTTAAAAAGGATCGATTTCTTAAGTGCCTTAAATTCCACTTCGGTTCTTGTGATAGGTTTTGGAAGTTAAAGAATCTCCGCTTGCATTCAAATGCTCAGATGACAAGTAAAACATAACTGTAGGTCTACAACAGCAGTCTCAGAGCACAGTAAAATGTCTAGCATAGCTAGTTATCCTTTTGTGTGAGGGGATGTTGGCTGGCTTGTGGGTGAGAAGTCATGGACCACTGGCTACAGAGATGGTCACTTGTCAGCGCCTTGCAAAGAGGCCAGCAGTTTTCACAGGTTAATGTGTGTCAGGATTTACAAAGTCAGGCAGCCACAACTAAGATGATGCAGTCAAACTGATCGTGTGTTACAACTTTGCTCATGTAATCAATGATTTAAAAATGGAAGTCGGGAAAAGTACAGGAACTGCTGTTGTGCATGCTTTTGGTCTTTCCTCCCGGATGGCTGATGAGCAGGACTAGCATGTCCTTTCATCTGATACTGTTCTGAGTGATTGGATCTTTCAGTCCATCTTTGATAGCCAAATGAGATCGAACAGTTATTTTAGCAAATCGGTTAGTGTGGGTTGCTGTGGGAAGTAGGAGGGAGGTAATCATTTTGGAAGAGAGAAATTGTAAGCTGTAAGGGGAAGTGATATGTGAAGACTGAGATAATCACAGAAGTTGTTATTAAATGCTGTGCCTGGTTTCAGGTCAGGGACAAAACTGGAATCAAGGATTTAATAACTATTACGATCAAGGATATGGGAACTACAATAGTGCTTACAGTGATCAAAGCTACAGCGGCTACGGAGGATATGACTACTCTGGGTACAACTATCCCAATTACGGATATGGACCGGGATACACAGATTACAGTGGTGAGTGATTTTGATCTTCGAGATCATTGTATGCATCTTTAAACGGGGCCTCATACGCTGTTCTGCAACAGCTCTTAGTTGTAAGGCACGGCTTGAAAAACGGTAGCCTTTTGGGGGTATTGTTCTGTATGAGAAGGCTTGCGAAGGATGAGTAGATTGTTTTATTTCAATGCTTTTGGTGTTGTTTTTCTTCCCCTTCCGTGTTACCAACAGGCCAACAGAGCACGTACGGAAAGGCATCCCGTGGTGGCGGCAATCACCAAAACAACTACCAGCCATACTAAAGCCGTACCTTGTCCCTGAGGAAACAGGTGTGTACATGAGCGCGAGGCCCACTCGCAGTACGCTGATCTGATTTAAAGATCAATAGACAAATGAGTAAGACGTCGTGTAGTGTGACTTTTTTCTTTAATTAAACTTTTGTTAACTTAAAAATACCTTTTTTTTTTAAAACCAGCTTTGCCTACCGTGTCTATAGATCTTTAACTTTGTAAAAACGTGACTTTATCTTCTTTAGTACTTCAGAAAAACATAAGAGTTTTTCTGTTTTGCGTTGTGTACCAGGTGATCTAGAGGAATAATTAAACTTATTAGAAGTATTAACAGGTAAAGTACTGAAATGGGTACAACTTAAGGAAAACAAGAATGTTATCTTCTAACTCTGACATTATACCTTGTTTGTACCCGCCAGCGGGAACTTCATTGCAGGCCGTGTGTCACCCTGACCACGTCTATCTCTGGGGTCGCACGTTGCAGGCAGAGCGCAAGGCATACACCAGAAAACGCTGTCCTGTGGTATGGTCTCTTCCAACTTCATGTACCAGCGTAAAGATTAAAGTGGAAAACTTCAGACTATGGCTTCTTTTTTTAATCTTTTTGGAGACTAAGTGTCTTAACTTAAATGGTTTTTTGCAGGAGTTAAAGTACATAAATGCCTTTACAGCTTAATCATTTGGTCTTCTGTTTAGTGTTGTATTTCAATTGTGGAACCTCATTTTAAGTGTGCATTGTTTAAGATTTAATGCTTGCTTTTTTTCTTTTTATAGCTAATAGTGAAATCTGCAAACCAAAACGAACTTTTAAATCTGGAAAGACATTAAAGATCATATGCACGTGAACTGTTGGAAGTACACCGACCTGATCTGTTTATCTGTATGAACGATGGCTGCGCAAACAATGGGAAACCCCTATTTGGCAGTGTTTCCAGAGAAAAATCTGATCCAGAGCCCGATAATTAGCCGAATTGGGATGTGTGTTGTTCTGGAACAGCTTCCCGAATGGCAGTATTTGGGAAGACAAATTTATCAGTGGGTAACAAAACCTCTTGTGTTACCTTAAGAAATATGCATATGATCTTTAACGGTGACGAAAGGAATATATAGAAGACTTAAAGCAGTTCATGAAAATGGACCTTTTAACGATTCTTGTAGCATCCTGCAGAGAGCTGACATATATTTTGTCTTCGTTTTTAGGTAGAGATGCTGCAGCAAAGACACCTTGCAAAGCATCGGGCGTCAGTGGAGGGTGGTCTTCGTTCGAGGAAATGACTATTTTGTAAAAGACTTTTAGTGGACGACACGACTGTGTCCAACTGTATATAGCGGCCGACTAGTTTTCTTTTATGGTTTTTACTTTCTTTTTTTGCCATTCATGTTACGAATGTGGAATTGTGTTTATACAAAGTTTATTTGTATAATTTCATGTTAAAGGATTCTCTAATAAACGCTTCCTGAAGTGAATGTAGTCTTCACCTTGGTTGTGGACTTAGTTGCATCTAAGCGGTACAAACAGACTTCTGACGTGAGGTAGAAGGGTGCTGGGCACATTGGTGCCCACACCTGAGGTGTGGGGCAGGGTTGCAGCCACTACTTTATGATTCTGTCCTTGTTTTGGGGACAAACTGCCGCTGTGGACTAGGTTAGCAGCTGTTTGGAGCACAGCACCATCTACGCAAATGGGGTACGGTGCTTTTGGCACTCTTCCTGCTGTCTGGAAGGAGGGACGGAATTGAGACGTTACAGCATTTTTAGCATAACGCAAAGGCTGTAGTGATCCAGAGCTGTTGCGCTATGGCGATCACCAGTTTCTGACTGATGCCTCTGAGGTGGGAGGGGAGCTCTTGCCCCTGTTTCACCAGCCCTGTCCCCCTCCGCGCAGCTTGAAGGCAGTTTTGGGGGTGCTGCTCGCGGGAACTGGGAGTTTGCTCGCGAGGGACTCGCTGCCGAAGCCCGCCGTCAGCCCTGAGGCCTACCAGGGCTTCCCGCTCCCGCCATCGTCTCCCGGTTCGGCGGTGGTGGCGGCGTCGTCACGTGACGCGCCCGCGCGCTCCTTCCGTCCGCCATTTTAGGTTGTGTCGGCGGCGGCGCCATTAAAATAAAGCGGCCGGGAGAAGAAGGAGGGTTCGGGGCGCTCGGGCCGCCAGCGGGGCCGGCGCCTCCGGCGGGGGAAGCGGCAACGGGGCCGGCTCGGGGCAGCGGCGCCATGTCGGAGCAGCAGTTCGCTATGGACTCGGCGGCGGCCGGCCCCGGGGGCGGCCCTGCGGAACAGCCGGCGCAGCCCGAGGGGCCGGCGGGGAGCGGGGCGGCAGACGGCGACGGGGCGGGCGGCGGCGGCGAGTCGGAGGGAGCGAAGATCGACGCCAGCAAGAATGAGGAGGACGAGGGGTGAGCGCGGGGCTTCTCTGTGCGCGGGGCGGCCCGGTTTGTTTACATGGCGCCGCGAGGACTCTGTGCCTGCGCGGGGCCGTCCGTGGGGACGTGCGTCGTTTATGCGAGTGGGCGACCGCCCCGCAGCCCGCGCCGGCTGGTGGTAGTAGTTGAGTGCCGCTCGGCCCGCGGGAGGGGTTTTCTGACCTGTCACTTCTCGGGCCGGGGGAAAGGCAGTGCTCTGACAGCTCGTCCGGACGCTGGGGGAGCGCAGCGCACCCTCTGCGCTAAGGCCGGGTACGATAGGGTTTTCCCTTTGCAGTGACAAAAGGTTTTCTGCCAAAAAGGGGGCATTTGTTCTTCTACCCTCAAGTTTTCCCGTTTGCCTCACTGTGAGCTGGGATATCCCTATATTGGCAACGGCCAGGAAACTTCCTGATCGGCCTGCAGCCACCACTCTGTTGTGTGCTGCGTCTGAAGCTTGGCACCTGTGCCTGCACTCTTCTCAGAACTTACTTTGGAAAGAAGCATGCACTGATGTGTCCTAAACCAGCTAAATCGGGCTTTGAGAAGCAGCCGTATTCTCCTTGCTTTTGATGGCC
>PPHD01024914.1:0-11949 GCA_002909625.1 Bambusicola thoracicus
GCCCAGAGGGATACTGCATGCCACAGAATCATAGGATTGCTCAGGTTGGAAAAGACGTTAAAGATCATCAACTCCAACCGTAGCCTAACCATACTACCCTCCACTAAATCATGTCCCTGAGCACCACATCCAAATGGTTTTTAAACACATTCAAGGATGGTGATTTGACCACCTCACTATTCCAGTGTTTAACCACCCTTTCAGTAAAGTTCTTCCTGATATCCAACCTAAACTTACCCCATATGACATCAAGTGGAAGGAGTTTTGAAGGAGGTGGGAGTACATCTGCTGGGGTAGAGAAACAACTAGGGAATGGTGTTTCTTCTCTACGAACCTTTAGCTTTAAGTGGAAAGGGCCACTGGGCAGCTTACATTGAGATGCTTAGCAGAAATGGGACATGGCCCCTCTCCAAAAATAAGATTTCTTTTTTCCCCCTAAATACTCCTGAATGGCATCTGGAAGCACGACCCGCACCTGCAAAGAAATCCTCTTTTCTGGGGGGTCATCATTCCTTTTGTGCACCCAGGCAGTACACTGAGGTTGGGTAGCTGCTATTGCCTGTATGCTACCAATGCCATCGCATTCTTGCCCATATTTAAGAATAATGCAGGTGAACATGTCCAACCTAAGTTAATAGAGCTGGCTCTGAAATAGGGAAATATACCATGCTCAAAACAAGAGAGCAGTCTCCACCCAAGCTACCATCGTGCTCACCTCAGTGCCACCACAGCGTGGTCACCCCAAGGAGCTACAGAGGATGGGATAAATCACCTCCTCATGACAACAATTTAGCAACAGCAAACTCACCTTCCTCCAGAAGCTCTACCAAAGATTATCTGGGAAGATTTGAATGCATCCTCACCAACTCAGCCCTCCTCTTAACAGCATCTCAGAGCATGCGGGTATTTCCAAGTCTGCTTCACACCAGTGCTACCTACCATGGATGCTGCGATGGTCAACAGAACCAAGATGTCCACTGTAACCTAATGGGAACTGGCACAAAGTGAAGGCATCCATACTGATCTGAGTCAAAGCCAGAAGATCAGATTCATATTTACAGCTCCATGTGAACCCACTGGCACATTGGCTTTGCTTCTCTTCCTTGGCTCCCATCCTGGCTCCATATTCCTGCTCATTGGAAATAGTACAGCACTGAGACGCTGGAGATGAGGAGGGTGCACTGATAAATACTGCTCATTTCTTCCACGTGCCTACTATTGTTCCCTGTGGGTCTGCAGGCAACACAGGGCCACAGCTCTTATATCTCCATCATTAACGCTAAACATTCGTGTACTCCGCTCAACTAACACCAAAGTGGGGGAAAACACCCTTGGCTGAAGCCGCACTTCAGCAGATGGTGCCACGTCTGTCTTTCTTCTAACTCCAGTTCCCACTTTACCCGCAAGTCACAGAAAATCGGTGCTTTTAAACCAAATTATGGAGATTGAGGTGTACGCGTTTGATGGTGTCCAGAAATCATTCCAATGAGTGCACGCTGGCGGCACAAAGCGTGCGGCTGCAGCTCGCGGGGGGTGGGAAGCTGCTGACAGCACTTCCTCGAAGGATTTTGCAATGTTTTGACCACCCCGGTTCTCAAATGTAGGGAGAGACGCTGCCAGGAAATATGATTTTCGGAAGCGCGATGCCAGGAAATGCGTTGTGTATTTACAGTCCCCTGTGTCCAAACCCATTCCCACTCCTCATCCACGATTACAGTCACATTCACACGCAAGCAGGTGCTGCACGGCTTTCCCCGCAGTTTCCAAGCCACTGAAATGCTGGAATAGGACCTCTATTATTTAGCAGAAGACGCACAAGGGATCCAGCTGCAGGACTAACCCTTTCATTAAGAAGAAAAGCAATCGGTGCATTATTAATCTTTCCTTCTAAACAATTCTCAGTACATATGTAAGCAACCCAAGCACAGCGAGTCTACACCAATCTGCTTCTCAGAAATGATTTGATTATTTAAACCTGATCCAAAGGGCCTTTAACGTCTCCATCAGTCAAGCTGACATCAGCCCAGTAAATAGGAAGCTGACCTTTGTTACGGGATGCATTTATAATGATGGGGACTCCCTATCCCCACTTGTGCATTGCCTTGTCTTCCTTCACGGCCTTTGAGCCCTTACGCTTTTATTTAGTGGAAAACAACATTTAAAGAAGCCTTACTCAGAGAATTAATCTCTGCCTTCTGAAGTTTTTGAGATCATGTTTGCATGCCCAACTGAGACTGCAAGCAAAACCTGTGGAAGCATCACAGGTCTACAGCAAACAGTAGCAGTGCTCAAATTTATCCCTTCTCCCCCGATTTTTAACTTCCATTAAAGTTAAAATACGGTCAGCTTTTTGCCTGGTTTTATTATGTGTGCCGACATCAGCAAAGTCAACGTATGTACTGCTGCAAAAAAAGTTTGTTTATTATAATACTCAGGGGACTCTGAAATAGGCTCATGCTAAATAACTCTAAGGAAAATAATGACAGTTCACCTACATCAACCCATTGCTTTGCCACGTGGGCTGGCGGTAAGACTTGCTGTAAAAAACAAGATGGCAAGCCTATTGCAATCCTCCCATTTCAGGGTCTCCCTCAAACCAAGGATCTCAGCAGGCCAGCCTTTGCCAGGGAATTTCCAAGGAGCTACAGATGTCATTGAACCAAAGAAATTTGGACTTTGCAGGAATCTTGAAGCCAAGGTGGGAGTTAGAATGACTGTGCCATTCCTGGTACGAAGCAATGTTGACATTCCTACTCCAATACTGAGTCAGACGTTTCCCAGAACACTGGGGAGGTGGTCACAACTCTGGTATGCTCTAATTATCGGAAACCAACTTCCGAATAGAACTTGTCTCCTTTTAAATCCCTCGTACTCAACTGATGACCCAGTCCCAAGCCATAGGTCAGCGCTGACCTCCTCTCTGCGATGCTGAAGTGACTTGAAAACATTCTTCTAGCCGTGTTCTCCTACCCACAATCATGATTGGAGCAGACAAAGCACTCATTCGATTGCTAACACTCAATTATTGCAAAATGTCACTTTAAAAGTCTTCTAGGGGTCCTAGAGTCAAAGAGATTTATGCTGAACAACAGTGTACCTATATGTCCTCTCCTGGGCTGCTGTCCTCAGTGCCACACCTTCCATGGGGCTAAGCCAAGGGCTCTGTAAGGTGGCTTGGTGCACTAGAAGATGCTACAATTTCACCTCAAGGAGGAAATTAAAGGAAAGAGACTACAGAGAAGTTGCACACTGAATATAGCCCTAATTCTGCGCCATGGAAAGACAAAGTTGTCTTGAAATGTGTAGATGTGGCACTTGGGGAAGTGGGCATGGTGGTGGTGATGGGTTGACCGCTGGACAAGATGATCTTTGAGATCTTTTCCAATCTTAATGATTCTATGATTCCATCCATTGCTTGCTGGGAGAGGACTTCTTTCATGCTTGTGATTGCACATGGCTCCAACGTTCTCCCAGGGATGGTATGTGACTAACGTGAGAGCAAGTTAACACAGCAAAATCACTCTTACCTACTCCATTACGCAGCCCAAACGTTGTTTCCCACTACAACTGCTCTTCAATGCAACTATGCTATCAATCAGTACTCCTTGGGTCAGTGAACTTCAAGGAATGAAGAAGTACAGCTGGTGCTATCATTCACTTTCTCTGCAAAGTAATTTGGAACACAATGAGACAAGGGTTGCCAGGAGGTCTAAAAGGCTCAAAAGCAAAGCTAAGCACAGCCTGCCAGCCTGTTGTTTATGGCTTCTGTCTGGAGTAGGTGGAGACGGCCTCCAGGCCATGAAAGCGGAGCACAGCATACTCATACTTGGTCACAGCTGATCACTCACATTTATTGAAAAACAACCTCACCTGGAGCACACTGCTCACCACAACGTGTGGTTGTATTACTTTGGTGCAATTTAGAAACATAAGCAGTAGTCATGTGCTATAGGTGTAACCCACACTGTTATAAACATATATATATAAACAGTGATATATAAACAATAATTTTACACGTTACCTTCCCATAATATTCCAGCACACCACCACACATATAGACACCACAATACTTTAGAAGACTTCCTCCTGACTGTTGGGTTTCTTCACCTATGTACCAACACAACAAACAAGACAGTGACGCAGGAAACTTTAAGCAGGATTGCCTTCTCCTTGATTACAAATACCTTATCTCAAACAGACCAGCACAGTGAGGATAAATTAGTTAAACAGCTTCAGTTATTCTTTAGTATCATAGTTTAGCCACAGGGAAGTGTGTTTCCCAAGTCAGCCTAGCTCAGGAAATTGTTCTGTCCTACCCTGCAATAAGCCTAGAAAAACAGCCAGAGTCCTTTACTACGAAAATCCAATTTCTGGGAGTGTACAGTGCAGGCATCTTTGAGAAATTCACACTGTATGTAGGGATTAATCTGCGGAGTACGTGCAAAATTAAAGAAGCCTTGATTTCTGTGTTGTCTGAAAGCTACTGAAGTACAGACAGGAGGGACTGATTCCCTCACTTCAGCTTCTACCAGTAAGAAAAATGAGACTTTGGCATTCGTTTCCAAACAGGCTTTGTTTAGTCTGTAACCCAAAGCTCTGTTTTCCCAGCACTCTACCATCTGAAGTCATCCTTCCATCCATAAGGCACCTTGACAAGTAAGTGAACTCTCCCCTTGTCCATTACCCTTTTAAAGCTAGGGGGATTTACATCGTCACCCCAGTGAACACACATGTTAAATACTGAAACCTAACACAGTGCAGGATCCAAAGCAGAAAAACAAAGCAGCATTTTCTTCCCTCGAGCTTATGGTTGCTCACTGTATGGGAACAGACTTCAAGCAAGAAAAAAATGAGAAATGAGGAGAAATTACATCTTTGAAAACACAACATATAAACCATCTCCAGAAAATACCTAATAATTCAAAAGCACCTCTAATGGTTTATAATTTTGAAGAGTTAGACAACAGGCGAAGGCCTGCAAAGTAAGAAAAGCTGTGGACTTTTGGTATCTTTTGGCAATGATACGACAATCAATTCAGCCCGGTAGAATTCAGCTCTCTGCAAGAATCGTATGTATAGTCTCAAGCAACTCAAAATTGTAGAGACCAAAATAAAAACAGCTAAAAAGTGCTGAATGTATAAACTGGGAAGTCTGAAGGCTTGAATCTGCTACACATCTACTTCATGAAAGTAACACCGAGGGGGAAAAGCTGGAATGTGCAGGGATACAAAGCAAAGCCTCGCTCACCTTTGGGACATTTCTGAACGTTGTTTTTGCTTTTCACCCTTTTTGTCAGCATACGGCAAAGTTTACTTTCTCTGTTTGGTACCCAGAAGCTGTCAGAGAAAATGTCAGCTGCCAACTCTGTTTTCTCAGTGCCAGTGCGTTCGTCAACAAGAACTGGAGGAATATACAGCAAAGTGTCAGCTCTGCCACAGAGTATTCCTGTTCCTGTAACCAGTGTTACACTGATAAACAAGTGCTAAGCTATATCTAAACCAAAGCTGCATAGTTTGGAGGGACACACCAAGTTTTTGCTCTTGTCTGAGTGGTGTCACTAGGAGAAAGTCCTGAAGTTGAATACCTCATTACTTGCTGTTCTGATGTGCACCTCTTAAAAATGAAGTTCTTCTTGTGAACGACATCCTCTTCTTGGTCCCTCAGTATTTTCTCACTGTAACGAGCGGTGCTGGTTTCTTCTCAACAGAAAACCAGGAAGGTAGTTTAGGGATAACCAGGCAGGACCAACAGGACTGCGTTTTGGACACCACCATCGGTTTTTTCACAGCAAGGAAGAAAGGACTGACAACTCACTTAAGTCAGTGTAGTCCTTTTTTTGTAGTGGCTTTTCCTCAAGCCATCGTGTCAGTGCCCATTTGAAACAAGAGGCTGAGGGAAGCGAGGAACCCCCATGGCCTGCAGTGCATCAGGGTGCTAAAAATCAGCCTCACAACGCCCACTGACTCACCTTTCTCTCAGCAGGACGACTATGCAAAGATGCAATCAGTTATTCCAACTGATTCAATGAGTATGTTTTAGAAAGGAAAAGGGAAAACAGTCAAATGAGAGAAAAATATCTGCTGAGGACTTCCCCAGGAAGCTCATCAGCAAGCAGACATGAAATTCGGGCATCATACACACACGTGTGTATGCATATATACTCCTACATGCTTATATCTGATCGATTTTTTGACTATTTGGCCTTTTTTCTTAAGGAATTTTAAAAGCAAACAAACATTCGCTGCACTCTCAGTAGGGAAGTAACACAAACTTTTATCTCATTCAATCCCACCGAGATGCTTTCCTGGAAGAGCTGATGTGACTGCTGTGTCCTCCTGGCAGCTCCTCTGGCTTATCCACATTGTGCAACCAAACCTGTCGGGATCATGAAACCCCTTCCAATGGGATTTTATTGTCTGTGCAGCGTTGAGTGGAGTGACCTCCTTTATTCTTCCAAGGTTGATCGCATCTCCTCAAGTTCTCTCTCAGTTTCTGAATCCTGGAAATGCAACACAAGGCATTAATACACGGGCTAATCCAATGTAATTAAAAAAGATACTTTCCCTTCTCTTCTCCAACCCCACACCAGGTTTTAAGTATAGCCTAGCCTTACGTTTTTCCTCCTAATACCTCCCTTTTCATACTTGTCACTCAGCAGCCTATTAAAATTCTCCAAATATCAAAGCAAATTTCTCTTATGTTTCCTTTTGAGAGAACTGAAAACCAGAACAGCGGATTTCAAACCTTTGCTCCCTCCAGGACTCTCCTTCCCCAGTCAAATACCCTTTTTTATTTTACCCTTCTCAGTCTGATGGAAGTTATTTGATTGCCTCTTTGGGATGAAACGAGCTTTAACATTTCCAAAGACTCCACCAGCCAAAGCCACTAAAATACTGGCATCCTCACTGAACTCCCACTTAAAAATTTCAGATCAGAAGAGAGTTAACTGTTCCTGACTTTTCTGCCCACAGCTCTTGGCTGCTCTTTCCTGAAAATCTCAGTGCTTTCCTGGATTAATCCTTACGCCTCCAATATAGAAAGAGAAAAAAAAAATCCTCTATTTATCTGATATGCCATTCCAACTCTGTCTGGAGTGATTTCCAAGAAGCGGATGGTGAGGAGGCTCCTCATCTGGCAGAGCTGGGATATTTCCTTCTGGAAGAAGGGATATTTTTTCTGCTAGCTGCCCTGCTTTCCCAGCAGCAGTACTGGCCAGTGCCCTGCAGGTGGTAGCACAGGCAAGTCGGCACTGACAGATGGCGGGCCAAGACCTATTGCACACCTGCGCTGTGAATTTCAGCACAATACTTTTGCTACAGCAACCCAGAGACTAAAGATGGCCTTAAAAACAGAGTGGGAGGAAAATCTGGCATATACTTCTGCCTTACGTCCAGGATTCCATCAGACTAAGGCTGAAGGTGTGAGATCTGGAGGATCCTGGTCACTTTGCTGCATTTTTCTTGGCAATGCAAAGAACAGCAGATTGATATCACAAGTGTTTTTATTTAGTTTCTACCTGGCACTAATTGGATGGCACCTTCTGTACAGTTTCAGCTTAACAGAAGAAGCGCAAAGGAAAAAGAAAGTGGAAAAGAGCTCCCAGATGGGAAATACAACCACGTGGCAGCTTCTAAAATGCAGTACATTCTGCTCTCCGAAACCCTGTGAAAGCAATAGAAGAGCTAAAATATCCTAGATATAAAAAAGCAAATGCTGGGCAGCACACACAGACTCCTGATCTGACCCAGCTTGGAAGAGCTTAGGAGCCAACCTGGCACCAAGAGCTTTAAAAGCAACAGACCGGAACTACTAGATGACTGAGGTGCAAAAATGTCTACATCCTTCAGTTCTTTGGGTCTAACTCAGAGAGTGCCTAAAATACTCCATTAAGAGCTTAAACTGAAAATCAGAAGTCTTAAACTGAAACCATTCAGCTTACCTTTAGCAATTAACACCTTAATGCAAATGCAGCCTATCGTGTTGAGTGGCCCAGTGAACGCGCGTGCCAAGTCAGATCGCCAGAGAAAGCCTTGACCTCAAGTTAAATGACTGGGATTCTAGAAAATTTCCCCATGGTTAATTTTGCCACATAACAAATACGCAGAGGATTTTACATAACCATATCTGATTTGAAGGGTCAAATGCATACAACATGAAACTAGTTTTAGTTTCCTTTCTTTCTTGGAAAATAATCCCATACCTCTTTAGTGTTAACCGGCAGTTCTGAAGCAAGATTCATCCACAGAAGAGCTGCAGAGTTGTTCCCCACGTCCCTGTAGCACTGAAGGGAAAACGACAACGTGAGGAGAGTTAAACAGGGGGAACAAAAGACAACACAAGCAGCAGAAAGTAACTGAGCAATTCTGTAACTGAGAACTGATAAAAAAGGATTATTTCTCTCTTAGGCATCTGCACAGTGTAGTTTCAGGCTTGATAATCATCATCAAGTTATGGAATATTAGATTTTTCCTTTTTTTTTTTATTATGTTTTGGACAAGGAGATCTTTTTGGCAGAAGATTTTAAGGTCTCTCTGTGATTTTTAGCATCTTCTACTATTCTTATTTCCGCTGGCACAGCCATCACTCCTCACACTGCTTTCACTGTAAAACTCCTACACCGACAGCAGATCATCATGATGAAGCTTTAACTCCCCAGGCCTTTGAAAATCAGGTCCAAGTGCAAGCACTGTAACATCTCATCTTTACAAGCCTCTGAGGTTTCACATCTTTCATCATCAACTTCTCAAGCAGCACAGAAACAGACAGCTCTAAGTAACACGAAGGGTTCTGGTGCCTAAGAGAGTCATGGAGGCAATGGGGGACAGCAAAATCAGCACGCTAGAAGGAAGTGGCTGCTAAGCAGCAGCAGCTAATCACTGTTGCAGTTGCCTCAAAAAGCCAGCGTTCATTTAGGGTCATGAAAACAGGCTATGAGCATTTTGGTGATTTTCCTGTATCAGTTCTCTTTCAGAACAGTCTGCTCTGCTGTGAGTACTGTCAAATTGCTGCACCTCTTGAATTCAGAACAGAGGGAGTCATGGACAGCTGCGGAGCCTTCGAGAGTCTCGTGTCCCTGAGCATCAGTCAGAACTATCAGCAGATGACGATAAATCTCAACCCTTTATTCTTTTGAAGTCTGACCCATTAGAGCACTATTTCCCAGAAAATTAAGGAGACATAAATTGAACTATTACAATTTTGTGGCGAAGGATGTGATCCAAAATGACCGACTCACACTGGGTAAAAAAATAAATAAATAGAACCAAATAGATTGAAGTACTCCTATTAACTTCTATGCTGATTCGCAGAATATTTCTGAAGCTCAGCCACATCTGCCAGACATGTGGTGAACTATCAGCCCAATAATAATGTATTGGCTCATGCAGGTTATAATTTAGCCACGGTGAAATCTGGATTTCTTTTACATCAACTCTGAAAATTCATTCAGGTCATGATTTGCAAGGATTTGCTTCCCTGAAAAGAAGTTCTAATTCTTTACAAGACATTCAGGGAGTGACTTTGAGCTGGCATGGCTGCTGGCCGTATTTACAAACAGAGCAAGATGCAATCGAGAGCACATCCATCAGGGTGCACAAGCTGTCAGAAACAAACGGCTTGCTGGTTTACATATACATCACTTAATTTACGTAGTCTCATCACTGAGCAGATATAATGAGCAACAATGTATGATCCAGTTGGTGTGAAGGCCACCACATCTCCTACAGCGTTCTCCTCCATGCTGCCTTTGTTTCCTTTAACAAGACACTATGAAATAAATTCTGTATGTAGGTTGATTGGTAAAACAGAGACACATTTAATACTTCTTCCTTGTGATGCACTTCCTGCGTACATCACAGAAATCCAGACCTTATAAAATCTTGCTTCTGCATGGAGTAATTTAAGTGCGTGTACCACAACCCATCCAAAGAGACATACATATTTTTTCAGATGAATACTTCTTATCCTGGAAGCATATGACTGTATTCAATAAAGTGACAGGTTACCTTGGCAATGTACACTCTTACTGCTTTGGAAAAGCCTGGGCTTAGCTCCTCAACCTAGAACAGCAGAGGGAAAGGGTCAGGCAGAGAGAAGCAAACATGAGGATATGCAAGGGACAGTTTGAAAGCTGTTTCAAATTTTCACACCTCTTCATTAGATGAGGAAGCCCCACTTTCTCAAATCCATGCATCACTTTTCATAGGCTAGCCTGGCTGGGTTAGTAAAAGCCCTCATGCTTTCCTTGTTCCACTGCAAGCAAACCCTTTGTTGCACCCTGTGTCCTATCTATGTTCAAATTTCACAATGCATAAAACCAAGACATCAGAACATGGATATCAGAGCAAGCACCAAGAGCTCAGTGCAGACAGTGCTCCTCTTCTTAATTCTGTTGCCTGCTTTTAGACCTAGCTCAGCTTGTGAGTAGCCCAGAGCTGCAATTCTTGGGATGATTTCCACCCCCCTGGAATGTTCTAACTGTGGCTGAACGCTGAAATGGGTCCTGCTGAGTACATGCACTTGTTCAGGGTGTGACCAAAGCTAAAAGCTCAGAAAAATCCAAACTCCTGTTTCAAACCACTGAGCCATTCTAACTCATCAAGAGGAACAACCAGCTTTTGTCTCTATCGAGAAGAACGAACACACATTGCTTCCAACTTCCCACTGAAATGATTTAATCATTTTGGCTAAAATGAGGCTGAAAAGCAGACTGCCTGGGGAAGGCACCTACCACAAACTTACCCTTAACATTTAGGCAAAATGACAAGGAATTGGTAAAATCGGATAACCCCTAACACTCTGCAGAACTGCTGGCCCCATCTATGAGTTATAAAGAAGCAGGGCAGTTTGTTTCTGTAACATTTCATCAGAGGTGTGTGTATGCCAAGAAATACATATCTGCCTCTGAAAGCTTAAAAACTTGCGTTCAGAAGTCTGGAGAACCTAATCAGAGGCCTTTATTAAAGTATTCTGAGGGAAATTAAAGTGACAAAACGTTATGACTACCTATGCAAGTGTTCCCAGAGATGAGCTTAAACAGATCTTACAAGATCATGAAAAGAGTACAGGCCATACGCATTTAGCACCAAGCAACGAATTCATCAGCTTTTGTAGCTTTTAGAAGGAAAACCAAAACCCTTTGACAATATCTGGGATGTTCTGGATCTAGTTCTGAGCTCTTGCACATCGTGTTCTTTCATTTGGCTGTTCTATAATAGAGGCTCCTAACTTTCTGCTTTCACCAGTTTTTCCTCCACAGGTTCTAGTCAACAGAGAGATAGCGTGAAGGACTTGGAGAGTGGTGAGCTTAAGCAAAACACAAGCACTCAAATTCCATGCCTGTGATTGCATCTGTCAGGTTAGTGATTCCCCTGTGCGTCAGATTTCAGTACCTTTAAGAAGTTTTGCAGTGCATCCTGTACAGTGGCTGTAGGAGGGGTTTCAAACAGAGCAGAAGCAGTCTTTTTTTCAAGCCATCCCAGATGGGAAACCTGCAGAGACAGCAAGATGAAACCATCAAACCCATGTATGCAAAGACAGTGAATTATCTGGTTTCTTGTAGCTGCTTCAGGCACCTGGGAGACAGCCAAAAATCTTGGCAGTATGAGCAGATTCTGGTCAAGCACCCAAATCCAGCTACAGATTTAAACCTGATTTGCTTTTCTTCGTCCTATACTGCTGTAGTTTCATCCATCAGCTGCCATGTACATAATGTTAAATACAGGATTTGTCTCTACAACTCAGTATCACGGCAGGGCAACTGTGCGGGTGGTCTGAAATCCCAAAGCTCCTCAGTGCAACCACACCAGCTCCTGGCAGTTTTCACCTATGTATCAGAGCAAAGGCACATATGCAGCCCTCCTGTCTCCCTTCTGCGTGGATCCGCCTCTGTTTCTCAGCTTCTGCAGCTCTGAGAGCAGTAAGGCTGAGCAGGAAGTTCTGAACAGAGT
>PPHD01024915.1:0-11949 GCA_002909625.1 Bambusicola thoracicus
TTTACCCTTTACATTTACATTCTGGTTTACTTAAGAAAAAGAAGAACTGAATTCCATTTTCCTGATAAGAAAGTCACTTTTCCAACCATCAGAAACACTTCACTATTTCTAAAACACTCCTTAAAGGTTCTCAGATTTTAAAACCTCCATTCAAAATGCCAACATACCAATATGCCAAGTAGATTTTCTACGTGCACCTACCTTCCTATACCATGTCATTTGCTATCTGCTCTGAGCGGCGCATAATGCTACAATTATTTCATTGATTTTATCTTTGGATTGGGGAGGGGAGAAAAAACTCTCAAATAATAAGCATTCCCCCTTATAGCAACCATAACAACTTCTCTAACACAGATCAGTAGTATTTCTTTATGATACTGTTTGTACTGATCCTAGTGAAACAAGAATTTGGGGCGGTATTTGGGGCACAATGAAATCTTAGTTGAGTAGACCTTACAGAAGCAGTATTTCAAGTATATCCTGGGCTATATATTTTCATAGCTCTCTCTCAAACTTATAAAGTCCTGGGATTCAGTCAAACATTTCCAAGCATCCTCACTAGTTTTCAATACATGACTTGTTACTCTAATGGTCTCGTTTTAAAATACCATACAGAATTTTCTTCTAAGCAGCACTGTATTCAAGTCACATGTGCCCAAACTCCACATCCCTTGGAATTATAGAACTCAAACAACTACAAAGGCTTTTAACAAAAATAATTATAATCACTTTCCTTCATCATTCTTTAGTAACAGGAGATTGCTGAACAAACCTTAGGACCCATTTTTTTTCATCAATTCATCAAAGTGAAGGTACTCAGAAGCAAGTTTTAATAAAAGAGAAAAAACATAACTATGAAAATGGGGAGAACTGTTCGATGCCACTATTAATGTTATTTAAGAAAGCATGGCTCTGAACAATCATAATTTTTGAACTTATTACTGGTTTATTATCGAAGCCCTCCTTGAGGAGCAAGAACAATAAACTAATAAAAGAAACTTCAAGAAGAAATTAAAATGAACCAAAATAAACCAAAACTGACTCTCAGTCTGTTTCTAGCTAGCTTAGAAATAACAGTACTCTTGCAAGACATGCATCTGCTCCTCCATACGTCATCTCTAGAGTAGGAGACAAGCCACTGTTTCTGAACTGTGTCCTGAAACAAACTGCCTACCACTACTGCTCACATCATCTCTCCACCCCCTTCCACGGGTGCTGCGACACACTGGAAAAGAAATCAATAAGACCAAATGCTGTAAATACACCAATGAAAACGAGGAAAAGGGGAATTGCTCATCACCTCCATTTTAATTTTCAGTCAAAAAGCTACTCTCATCCCCTGGTACTGCAAAAACATCTTCTGTAAGCTCTCAGCAGAATTGCCTGACCAAGAGGAATTTCAATCTCAGCTGTCACCAGAAGATACAGTTAACCAGCACACAGCAAAAAAAAAAAACAACAAAAAAAAACTTCCCCAGTTGCTTATGTTTAATTGTCTTAGTAAAGTTTTCCAAATCCAGATCTCTGAAATGGCAGAATAATAGAAGACCTAATGTTTCTTGAGCAACGCTCTAACACTCGGTTCCTTACTTGGCACTATCATCGTGACATCTCTCAGAACGTGGCCAGTTCCCCACAATGACCCTCATCTCAGGATATGGTTTGAAGTTGCATCTCAGGCCCCAAGCCCTCCAAGTCTGCTCAGCAGTAGCCAAAAGTCAGATCAGATTGGAAGCAGACAGCAGAGTACAGCATGAGCTTACCCAGAGTATAGAAAAAGTTCAGAGTCAATATTTGAATTATCTCTACAAAGCAAACAACAGAAGTTTTGATAAGTACAATCCAGACAGTTTCTACTAAACTGGGATTTGTAGATGACCTTGTTGAAAAGAAAAACTTTTTAATTTATCTGTATATAATTACAGTATGACACTGCAAAAAGGGATTCATAGCAGTCTGACTCAGGCTTCAACAGCAATTCTTTTCCTTCCATTTCATCTGCGATCCAAGAGGAAAAATGTGAAAACCTAGGTAGGAGCGGTGCTACTGATGGCTATGTGTACAGTGTAGCAATGCTTTCCCAGACAGGCACACACCTCTTTGTAACTGAAGCAGCTGCACTGGTCAGTAAGGAAATCCATCGGCACACAGCTGGCAAAATGTTCTCCAGATCTTTCAATCTGACATTCAGGCTAATGCCAGATTAAACAGTTTCCCTGCAACATGACCGCTTTATAGTACTGGCTTTGTAGTGTGCAATTGGGTAATATCAAATACACAACCACAAGTAAACTTTTATACAGTGCCATGCATATGAAGAGTCTGATCTTGGATGATGATTCGGTGATTCTCTGTTTGACACATCCAAGTGGAGGTATGATTTTTCAGACCAAAGGAGAGCAGCACTGTCTGTCCACCCCACCCCAGCCAAAATGTCAATGGCTCAAAAGAGACAGACAACAAATCAAAGCACTCAAACTCTCCATCACTTACGACTGTTTGTTGCAGCACTATTTATTGTTGCTTTTCTTCATTTCTTTTTTCTCTCTTTTCTCTAAATTTATAATTCAGTCACTCTTACCATGCTAAAAAGGAGATGAACAAGTTTCACACTGATGCCAACTTTATAGTTATAGATTTCCCACAGGTCAGCAGGATTAACAGACTCAAAGTGTCAGAAAATCAATCAAAATGGTCAAGTATTATGACACATACTTTTTCATTAACGCTAACAGAAAGAAATATTAGCAATTTTGCAACTAACTAGCAGAGGAAAAAATTCAAATATATATGTGGAAAAAACTAGGAAACTATTTATTAGATTACCGTAGAGAATAATTAAAGCTTCACCTACTCAAGTCAAGCAGACAATTAGATCAGCTAAAATTCTTTCTTAGCAAATGACTTTCTTTTCTCTCCTCCTACCTACATACTGTATTTGTAAGATGGCAGACAGAGGCGTTGAAAAATCTAGTATATATTTTGCAGTGATTACCTAAAAACTAACAAATGATTAAAAATCATTTATTAAACATAGGCAAAATAGTATAAAAAGAAAAAAGTCTGGTGTTTTTAGGTAAGCATGTATGTTTGTATCATGGCTGCAGTGAAACATGCATTAAGTATGAAACATATGGTTTCCATTTTGTAGTCCTGGAACCCATCCAAAGACATTTTATGTTGTTAGCTGAACTGTTCTCCTCAGCTGAGAAGCTGTGGAAAATATCTCATCCGAAAAAAATCTGCACCTAATGGATAAGTACAAAAGATTTGCTAGATCTGCTATGGACTATTAAGTTAAGAAAGACTGTGAGTTTACTATTTAATTACTGGAATATTTTTGTTTAATTAGAATATAATTATCAAACTCCAGAGAATCTACTTTAAGAGGTACCACGAATTACATGAACAGATCATGTTGGAAATATTTTCTTAATTGAATAAATTTATAGTGGTGGCTATAGCATTATGCTGGAAACTGGCCATCTGACCTAAGACCACCATACGACAAAGCCATTATTAATGTACCATCTCCCTGATTTTATAGATTTACAAAGCTTATCCTGTGAAGATAGAGCTCTGCTCTGAAGACCATGTTAAGTAATAACTCAATACAGAGACCAGAGATCAGTAAAAATGAGAAAAAAAAGATCGTATTTCTTTAATTTTAGTAATACTTGATTTTGCCCTGATGCAGAATAGATTGTCAAAGAGTTGGCTAGGAATAACAAGCAATTCCTAGCACAGATTTATATTTTACTTCTATTAATGCAAAATACATTAAAAATGCTGAAAACAAAGTCCCAAGGTTAAGTTTTGCTATGCTGTACTTAAAAATTCATCCCCAAATTGCAAGGCTGTTCACCTCAGTAACAGCAATTTGGCAATGTATATAACCTCTCACGCCTGTCTGCAGGAAGCTGTTGTAGCTAGTCAGTTTGTCCAGAAATTAGTATGATGAATTTAAACCATTAAGCGTTCTGTAATTCTTATTCCTAATAATAGTAATAATATTCCTAATCTTTCTTTTCATTAAACCAATGGAAAGGCAGTATAAATTAAAATAAAGCGGTGATAAATCCAACCAAACACATTTGGGAGTTTACCAGACTCTTTGTTCTTTATTTTGTTAGTTGAGCTGACTTGGGATATGCCAGTTGAAAGTCCCATTTTGTTATCTTGTGGCTTGAGAAATGTGTTCTCTACAAAGGTCTTGCAACCTGAGAATTCACACTGCCAATGCTCTGCTAAGGTATAAGCTTGTTCTTCTTCATAAACCACAGCAAGAGTTACCCAGTTAATTTAACTCACCTTTGCCATTTGTGCCTGGACTCCACTAGCCTTTAGAGCAGAAACTGCCTTCTGAGCAGCTGCTGGGCTGTCGAAGTCAACAAAACCATAACCTGAAATATAAAACACTCTGGTTTCTCTTCAGATTGCATATTACATCAACAAGGTCGTAATCAGCTTTTAATCAAAGAGTTCATATGCTATGAGCATGGTTATTTAATACAATTTCTTTGTTGGTTCTTCGTGTAGTTCCCAGAAAAAAAACACTACCCAAGTCCTTCCATCTTGTGATGACGTAGACCTACTGTAGCGGAACAAATCAATTCCCATGCTCACTAATTATCAGGATTTTTTCCAAATCTAATACTATGGTGCTTTGTTTTGTGTTATCTGGTACATAACCAGGAAGAGCAAATGCGACATCATAAATTTATTTCATGGAGCTCACCAACGAAAGCATAACCTGTTATTTTTCTGAACTAAATTCTTAGTCTGGTTTGAATAAGTGACCAATAAGCCATTAAGTTACAGGTCAGTTACTCAGAACTGGGAGAGTAGGTTAGTTTAAAAGATGCATATCTACTGCACCATAATCCAGTTACTTCATTGTACATACATAAAGGACAGTTAGAAAGTGAGTGAAAACACATCTTCAGTGAAATCCAATGAGTTTTTCCTATTGTTATTGAAAACAGAATGTAAATAAAATAATTTTTCTACGTCACATGATAGAAGATTTCGATGTTAATATAAAACTGAAGTTAATTATAACAATTTCCATATATATGCAACATTTTTTTTTCTTATTCTGAACAACAATATACAGTTAATAGATTCTAACACATTTGGACAGCAATATGCCTTGGTGACTACAGACTAGAATTTTTAATCCCAAAAAGATTATCGGAATTTGGAAGCGACTTTCCTTATTGGAAGCCTCGTTCTGTATTTTTCAGCCCCCCTCCTTCCCACCAGTGAACCATATTAAAAAATCCCTCTCACGTGTCTAAACTGGGATAAAAACAAAAACCAAAGAACTGTAGAGGAGTAGAAAATTCAATCATTTCTTCAGATGGTAACAGTGTCCTCTTACAATATGTCTATACTGAGGACAAAAAGGTTGTGCAAAGATATTACTGAGCCAGCTTTAAAGTCATTAACTTGGGAAAAACAACTAGAGCAGCCTTGTACATCAGAGCAAGCTTATTTAACCTGCCAAGAAGCTGAAGAAAGCAGCATATTGTTCTGTGTAACATGTGGTGTTGTGGACTGTTAAATTTTGACATGAAACAGAGTGAATTAGCTCATATCAAATTTTGGGCTGCCAAAGCAGGACTAGTTTTCCATACCCACGCTAGCATAGGTTATCACTACCACCACACTGCAGGGTGCAGTATAGATGGAGTTACATACTGATACCAAGCATGCCATCAGAGCTGGCTTTGCCATCTTTTCGATGATACGTAAACTCAATTGCTCATTGCTCCAGTTAGTTTAAATGCCATGGTATGCTTTTTTGGCAAGAGCCAGAGATGCTGTCAATCTCTTGATTAAATTCCAGTTACATCTCTGCATTCTGCCTACTCGTATTCCCACTGCAACTCCGAAGACATGGAGTGAGCTTCCCCGTAGCTTCAACTTGCCATACATTGTTACAATAGACAGTTAGTTACTGCTTCACACTGCTGAGATTTCAAACCCGTACTGGAAAAGTCAGCTAAAGCCTCTTAAAATATTAATGTGAGAATTTCTGTGTTTAAATCTTTGAAGAGTCAGGATCAGAAGTAGTATTGCTGGCAGAGCTCCTAAAGTCTTCAGGAGCCGGAGGAACGGGCAGACTAAATCAGTTAGCTGCTGTCACTGGTAACAATGGACAGAAATAGCTGAAAAGGGCATCCACTATTTCCTAGTCACAGTGTGCATGGATGACATTTGCATATGAGCTGAGGAAAAAAAAATTAGAAATTTTGGTTTCTGCACTGTCAGTCCCCCATGAACAGCTTAAGATGGGGACCCAGGTAGCTCTGTATAGGAGCTGCGCCACTGCACTGTTTCCAATTCTTCCACAAAAAACAAGACTTGATTAATGATAAATTCTTTCCTCCTGCCTCTACCTATCAGCCTTATGCTCTTTCATGAGCTTTACGCCCATTAACACTGCTAAATCATCTGACTCAATTCTTCAATTTGCTTAGAAATTATCTTCTTAGTTATAAAAAAAAAAAAAAAGAAGAAGAAGAAGAAGCCTGCAATCTGATATTTCAGTGTCTGCTGCCACACCTCCCACCATGCACACTGCTGGGATATGAGATTACATGTCACTGTAATTGCAGCGAGTGCTGCAGATTGCTGAACGGACATACCCAGCTTATCTAAAGGAGGTTTTGTATTTTTTCCAGCTGCAATTACTTAGGTGAAAATGAACCCCCTCTTTGCTCCCAACACATTGACTAGCATATAGCTAAACACAGTTACACTACTGGAACGTGTAATTAACTGCTGCTTTAAACTGTTCAAATTAGCAGAGCTGATTTCCACAATATATAATTTTTTCAGATGCTCAGTACAATCGGAGGGTCTGCTGTAAGCTTCCCTGGTTTCTCCAGGCTAGAGGAGAAAAGCTGCTTTTAACTCCATTTTTGTGTTTCAAACAGAGGCCGAATGGCAGCCAGCAGTGTGCGTGTCCGCTTCACCCAGGGCTGGCTGCACCACTGACACGGGAGGGCTGCCAGCTCCGTTGGAAACAAATGTACTGAGCAGGCTGACCACGGGCAACAATAAGCCTGCTTTATGAGCACGACCGGAGAAAGGAAATCAAAAGCACTTAAAATACAACATCGGTTTATTTTATAAAATCAGTTAATTAGTCAATCATTAAATAGCCAATTTTATAAACTCAATCGATTAACCAGGTGAATGTAATATAAAAGCAAACATACCTTTGCACTTGTTTGTTGTCTTATCCAAAATAGCCTTCGTGGATACAATTTTCCCATACCTAGAAAGTATTATACATATGTAAAGAAACATGTAAGGAAGAAAAAAAAACATTCTATTACAGCAGACATCCCATTCACATTGTTTTATTGTGCTTACATTCAATAAGTTGCAAAAGCATATAAACTGTATATTTAATGAAAACTCACATGTAGACAGAAGCAACAAAAATGATCAACTATTTCAAGTGTGATCATGCTCTCCTCTCGTAGAATCATAGAATACATTGGGTTAGGAGGGACCTTAAAAATCATCCAGTCCCAACCCCCTGCTACGGGCTGGTTGCCACCCACCAGACTGGGCTGCCCAGGGCCCATTCTCCCTGGCCTTGAGCACCTCCAGGGATGGGCAACTCTCCCCGATTTCCCAGTAGCACAGCAGAATCATAAAACAAGCCAGAGAAAAGGTGCACTAAACAAAACATACTATCCTGGTAAAATCCAGGTAGGCACAAGAAAACATATTTTAGGGATAAGATCTCCCAGTCAGTATATGTACCAAATAAAGCAGGCAAGAAACAGCCCCATCAGTGATAGTCTTGATAATAAGGTTCTATATTTATTTATTTATTTATTTATTTTAATTACTGATTCAAACCCAAACAAATGAAACCTCTCTTCTGGGAAACTGATGTGTATGAGTCAGATTTCTAAAAGCTGATCAGCAGAGCTAATAAAGAATTTTCTGTATGTTTAAAATGGAAAATTGAAATGTAAACAATTTCAACTGAAAGCCAAACATCCATCAGGAAAGTTTCAATATTCTTTTTGTAAAGAAAAAGACATTCGTTGCCTGTTTGCATCTTTTCAATAGCTTGGCAGCCCAGGTACCAATCTGCTATGCAACTCAAAGGTGAGCATCCAGAGAACTACGACAAAAATAAGTAAACAGACGGACAGAAATCTCAGCTACAGGAATGACTGCTGATTCTGAAGCGCCCTGTAAAGTTTGCCACTGACAGCTCTTTTGGCTCTGACTTTGGGTAGAACTTGTTGCACTTGGTGAAAACTTGCACTGGAAATCAAATCCCATTTTTGCTTAAAAAATAAAAAATAAAAAAGTGGCTCCACTGGCACAGAGACACTCATTGCAGAGCAAAGCAGCAGCTGAGTCAGAAACGGAACAGTGGTTCCCAATTTCCTTACCACAAGCTCCTCTGTTTGCTTTTGAACTACATTTGACACAATCCCATTAGTATATAAGAGAGGAACGATGAAACTTGACTTTGTTTTCACATGAGAAAATACGTTACATCAGTAGGTATACCTGAGCACTGTGTGCCAAGAGGTTCTCTATCACTGTACAAGAACCAAAAATGAACTGAAAAGTATTTGAAATGTTATCAGCAGAAAAAAAGTGGAGTTTGGGGAAGAATGAAGTTTCGCCAGCTCACTTGCTAAATATAAATCCATCAGAGTGGCAGTTACTGAGTAGCCTTTCCAAAAGACATTATTTCAAAAGATGACTGATGGAATTTCTGCAGAAGTTGTATTAGTCCTAAAAGTTCTTCAAATTATGCAAGGAGTCCAATAAATAAAGTTATGCTGAGATACATGAGTTCTCAAATAGCTGCTTACTTGTAAAGTTATACTTATTTAAGGGTGAAGCCTATCTACAAAGTGCTTTCCTCCTACAGAACAATTACGTATATTCTTCAGTCTCCATGACCGGTTTCAGGCCAGTGAGTTACTGCATGACTTCCGTTGGCTGCAGTGGAGTATATCTGTGGCACTACCCACTAGACATTAGTGTCCTTACTGTATTTGGAACTGTGAACATCTACAATGACAGAACACGGAACTATCCATCTATAGCCTAAAAATGTATGAGTCTATGAAAAACTGTATATGCTTAAATATACCATGGAAGCTATAGTAAAGCAACAGAAATTTTGCCTAGTAACTGTAGCACATATTTCCTTACTAGTAGCAGTTATTTTCCAAATGAGTCATTCCATGAGAGCTTTATACCCGGAGAGTTCAAATTTCTGAACTTTTCCTGTGAGCACAGAATAAATGTACGCACTGTAAACACAAGAGAGGCAAACTGTTCAGGAAGAGGGATCTTCAAGATCTACTAAAGTCTTGTGTCCCAGCACTAGATCTGATGCCAACATTCTCCATGTCCTACCAGCTTTCCCATTGTCTTAATGTGAAAAGTTACAAAACCTTTGAGGAAAACATACGTGAAAACAACAAACAAAATGAAGGGTGATCTCATCTCTGCTAATGTTTCAGGTCTTGAAAACATAGAAAGTGGTGGTGAAGAATACAGTATTCAGTATCTATGTAAATAAAACTGCTGTAGTTCTCAACCAATTTGGTGACTAAAGGGAATCGGGCTAGCTTTGGATAGCGCTGGCCCAGATACTGATGCTCACTAGCCAACAGCACCTAAACATGTGTCTACATGTCTGTTCCTTACACCCATCCCTGCCTTCCAATGTACAAGACCACTGGTGATCTAATTCACTGGCCTAGATAGTACAGCTCTTGCAGAGAACCAGCTGCCATGGAAGGCAGCCAAGAAATGTCAGCAGTGTGAGTCTGGGAATGCATCAGAGAAGCGATGTAACAATGGCACCCATCACCAGGGTTTTCCCTGTGATGTTCCCAGTAAATACTCCTTCCAGGTGATAGCTCTCCATACCTCATGACGCACAGAAATGCAGTTTGCTCCACCTGAGCCTGACCTGAGGAGAAAACCCTTTCCTTGCTTCCAACATGTGGTCTGATAACGGGAAATTACTCTTTACAGTTCCTCATAATTGCTTCCTTCAAACGATGACTATCGTCAACATCTACTTCCTTCCTCCTAAATTCTGCAATCCTAATATTAGTGAAACTGCATTTGAGACCTACCAGAAATTAATGATCTACAGAACGCATTGAAGTCACGCTCTAAACTAATACATATTGCTTGCTTACAAAAAAGAATATAGCAAGCAAGAAGCGATACATTAAGAAGGTGTCCATGATGTTAAGAGATCTTGCCACTCCCTCAGACCTGAAGCACATCCAGCTGTCTTAGGCACTCCAGTGGTGATGTTGCCCTGCTCCTCCAGAGCCCTCCTGCGTGCTTGATGAGACTTGCTGCTGAAGGCAGGGCAACAAAGCAAAAACAGCAACAAAGTTTTGGAGATAGAAAGCTGTCTTAAGCTTTGCACCTCTTTCCTCATTTTCTTAGGTACTGCACTTGTACTAGCATCAATTAATGTATTAAGGAAGATAGGACCCAGGTAAAAGTCAGGCAAATAATTGCCAGGGTGAATTGATTACGAGATTAAAGGGGCTATGTTCAGTTACAAGTTGTATAGCTATCTATTGTACAGAAGATCATGACAAATGTATATTTGGATAGGAGATCAAGGGCAGACTTGTCTGAAAGCCAAATTAGGGAGACATGAAGTATTGCTACTTAACGGGACAATGTTCACCCCTGCTTATTACAAACTCTATGCAGAAATGAAAGGATAAGTCCACCAACCCATTTGCACTAACATTTTATGCCAGGCAATGTGAACCTCAAAATATCACAACATACCTTTGACTTAGATACTTCTAAAGCGGAAAGCTTGAAGCAAAAAATCTATAGGTACTTTTAAAAAATCTCATTGTTCAGTAACATGATCAAAGGCAGTACAAGTAACAAGATCTATTACATATAGCTAGGAATACTTTATGGATACTTAAAACATCTCTGAAGTATAATTTTGGCAACCTCAATGATGGAGGATGAAAGAAAAGGCTCTTTAAAAAACTGTACACCGATCAAACTGAACGAATGTTTATTTTTCTCCCTTTGTACATTTGCTAGCACAGCGAATGCACTTGTGACATGAGGGCAAAAAGGGGCCGTGAGGAGCATGGCAAGAAATGGGAACAAAGCAACTTGAAGGCTCTGCCACAAGTGCTACTTCAAGTGTTGAAAGAACTTATCTGTGTGTGCATTAGGGAAGGTACAGTAAGAACAGGCAGTGAAAAGCTAGACGGGGATTGTCTGGAATTGTTTAAATCTTTGTCTACAGCTTAACACACCTCATTCCACCAAGCTCAGTATTTCCCTTTACAGTATTTTTCAACTGTGAAGGTTTTTCTACCACTTGGCTTTGACTTGGACCCTAACATGCCAAAAGAATCTCTGCTCTTCAGGAAAGCCCTTGCCATTTAGAGCAGTTTAGCCCCTCCAACCAGTGATGAAGACGGGCTGTGCCCTCTCTCTCTTTGTAGAAGCCCAGGTGTAGAAAGAGCATTCCTAGAGATGCTGCTGTTCTCTCCTGTGTTACTATAGCACTGTCAGAAGGCCTCCGCGATGCAGAAACAATGCTGGAAAGATTTGTGTTTATTTTAAATTGTATTTTAGATCTTAGCATCTTATCACTGCCTCTCACAGAATATTTTTAAGAGTCAGAATCAGGTGGTAGAGCCAGGCACGTATTTCATAACATATAAGTGGCTCTGAGTACATGAAGTCACTATAAAGTGGAATTGAAAAAGGAATTAAGACCTGGCTCAGCACAAAGATTTTGGTGAGCAGCCAATGTCCTCACCAGGTGACCCAAAGACATGAGAGCGCCAACAGGGCCACATGGGAAGGCAGATAACTTAATGCGAAAATACACTGCAGCTGCTGCATGCATCTGCATCAAAATAAGCCTGACTT
>PPHD01024916.1:0-11948 GCA_002909625.1 Bambusicola thoracicus
GTACCCTGGCTGAGGAGGACCCAGCCTCTCTTCAAGCTGCTGAAAGCCCCTTACCTGTGGTTCATCTCAAGGTAAAGTCTGAAACTAAAATGTGGAGCATTAGCTGAATTACTGTGGTCTTGCAAAGGAAGTTCAGGCTCTCTCACTATTATACAGCATCTTTTCTTCTTTAAAAACTTTTGCTTGAGGTGACTTTGTGTGATAGATGGAGTTGGAAGGAACTTCTAGAGGTTATCTAGTCCAGCTACCCTGCAGTGAACAGGGACCCCTACAGCTCTATCAGGTCCAGCTGGACCTTCAGGGATGGGGCATCCAACCTTTTCTTGCAGCTCAAAAAGATCAACCTTGGCAGTGCTGAGGAATGGGTCTTTGGAGGAGCTGCATATACCTACTGCTCTTCAGAGGACTTGTTCTTATGCTGCTTTCTGTGGGCCAAAGTGTACTCTGTGGCACACATGATGGACACACAGGTGCTATCTCAAACTCTCCCCACCTTTCTCTCACAGGTGGCTCTTTTCAACAGGGAATTCTGCCTGCCTGGGTATCACTTCTTAAAAAATAGATTAAAAACATGGTCTAAAACTACTGAAATGAAGACCTCTGTGAGGTTGGCCTCTGAGAGAAATGAAGTATAATGCTACCCTCATAAAACCAAGGGACTCTGAGCTCAACCCCGTTGCGTTTCCCAAGATCCCCCTGACGCTTACAAGCGTAGGGAGCTCCCTGAACTCTCTCCTCGATTTAGGACCGAGTGCTGAGGGAGAACTGAGCCCTTCCGCAAGGCGCTGCCCTTCAGGCCCTCTGCCTCGGAGGAGCGGACGGCGCCGGGCTCTTCGCTTCACGACGCGTTTCCCGCCTTGCGGCGGTACCGGAGGAGCGCTGAGGGACCGCGGGGCGCCGCCTGCCCCACCCGCCGCCCGAGCTCCGCCCGCCGCCGCCCCACCTCCCTCCCGTGTGCCGCCGGAGCCGAGGCGGCGGGCAGCCCCGCCACAGCGCGATGAGCTCCGAGTGCAGCAGCTACCTCAACGCCGACAGGGTGCTGGTGAGCGGCTTCAGCTGCCCGCGGGTGGGAGGCGATGCCCGCGCGGTGTACTGCTGCGGCTTCCAGGACGTCAAGTACTGCTGCGATGACCCCCACAGCTTCTTCCCCTACGAGCATAGCTACATGTGGTGGCTCAGGTAGGGAGGGCTGCTGTGGGGGCGGGAGAGCCGCGTTGTCCGGGAATTGTCTGTGGGTCTGTGTCTGAGGCACTTTGAGACTTCGTGCCCTCGAGGGCAGTGGTAGAGCTGCAGCTGCTGCTGTGAGAGAGTTCTCCAGACACCATGGTGGGTTTGAGGATAGATCCTTCTATTTGCTTCGTACTGCTTCCTGGGAGTTTTCTTCTTCCTAGTTTGCTTTTGCCCGGGGAAGTGTTGGGGTCACCGTCCCTGGAGGTGTTCAAGAACCATGATGTGGTATGGAGGGCCATGGTCAGTGGGATGGTGGGGTGGGGTTGGGCTGACCTGGAGCTGCTGCAGTCATTTTAGCCACCTCGTCTCCACAGCACTACTCTGGAAGTGCGCAGCCTAGAGCTGGGTGCTCCAGGTGCAGGGCAATGTTTTACACAGAGGCAAAATGATGCCTTCAGTCTTGGGCTGAAAATCCTTCAGTTTGATGGCCAGCATCAGATGTCTGCTGTTCTTGCTGCAGGTTGACACTGATTTTATTGAACTGTCACTCAAACTTTTCTCTCAAGTTCAGAACTGGCAGTTCTGAGTTGATGTAGGCTTGATGCTGTTTATTTTTAGCTACCTTGTGTATGTTGGAACTCATCAACATTGCTTTAGACCTCTTGCTTGGTTTACTGAGAGTCGTCTGGCACTCCTTGCCTTCATAGTGTTTAATTGCTTGGAAAAGAGCTCAGGATTGTTGAAGTTTGTGACTAGAAGCAGCTTCTTGAGGGCAGAAAATGTAAGAAGGTGGCTGGGGATGGCAGCCCTACCAGCAAGAGACCTGGCCCTTGATTCCAGGTGGAATGAGCAGGGCGGGCCTGGCTGCGGTGGGCTAGGGACAGTAGTCAGAGTCAGACACAACCCTGCAACTGTTGGACAAGTCCACAGCTGTAGTGCATGCCCAAGGGCAAGCTGGAAAGTCAAGTGAGCAGTTCAGGGGTAGGTCTGGAGATGGTAACCAGTCAGGCATAGTCCACTGATTCCTGCTAGGCACGTCAATGGTCAAATCAGGAGATAAATTTGTGAGCGAGGACCTGGATGCATGGATCTGTGGCCAAGTGCAGAGTAAGAGCCTCACTTTAGAGTAGCTCATTAGGGAAGAAGGAGAAGCCCTCAGAGCTCTCCCAAGGCCTTGATGCTGCGTTTAGCTCTTGGCTTAGTGGTCTTGACTAGTCTTTTCATAGACCTTTGTGCTGCCCGTGTGGAAGTCAGACATACTAGTCTGTAGTTCCTGGGTTCCACTCTTGAGCCCTACGTTAGGCTGGAGTTGCATTCCCAGTCCGCCAGTCCTTTGGCAGTGATCTCATGTTGCATGCCTTGGCCAGCAGTCCTGCAAATTCATATGAGAATTCCATCAGTGCTTTGCTATCCAGTGCTGTGGAGTTGCATTCATTTAACCTGTCTAATATAGTCTGGTTTGTCTGACACTAAATCTGAGAATCTCCCAAGTATCCTCATCTGTGAAGAGTGATACAGAATTACTCAGCTTCCCTGCTGTGTGATTGACATCCTTAAGTGTGCTCTTTACACTTTTCTCATCAAAATAGCCGTGTTGCTTTAACTTTAGATGGTATAATTTTTGGATATTCTGAATGTTTTGGCCACAGGAACCCTTTTTAAAATGGGAGAACAACAGAAAAATGAAATTTAAAAATTATGCTCCTGCACTGGGATTGGATAGGGCAGTCAAGGCATATAAAGCCTGATTTTCAGAAAGTACCTCAAAGAACAAAATCCCGTGAAAGCCTTTAATGAAGCACCTCTTTGAAGATCTCACAGAGATCTTGTAGGTTCTGAGAAGTGACTGCTAAGCCTTTATTTGGGTCAGAGCTTTGGACTATGATTTTGATACTTGAGTATTCATTCCCTTTCTCAGTAGGGTGGTCCTAAGTTACTGTAGCCAAATTCTGCCATAACTGTCTTGTGTGAACTGGTGTGAATAAATGTGATATACCTCTCTAAGCGAAGTCACTGGGTGGTTAGTGCTGAAAGCTGGTCTCAAGTGCTTTCCCAGTAGCAAATCAAATGACAGTTTTTACTTAGACACTACACTGGAAGCTGTACGTTCTATTAGGACCTTGAAAACCAAATATTTGCACATGATTATTCCATTAGGTGCTTAAAGAAAACATAAGTAATGTTTCTTTCAGTGTTTTGGTGATCACTACCTTGCCTTCACTTCAGGCTGTTGCCTACATCAGAATGTAACAGCTACATAACTAATTAACTCTTCAAAATAATTCTAAATAAATCTTCAAATATTCTCACAGCTTATGAGGGCACAGACTCAAAACTTCAGGAATTAGCCAAAGCCAGCCAAGGTAAGTCTTTAGGCTGAGACTACTGAGGATGGGAAGGAAGTTGCAAGATCTTCTGGGGTAACTGTTGCAAGCTTTTCTTTACTCCAGAGCTTGCAGTTTCTTATCCTGCAACTTCCCCTGCTTGACTTTGTCCATTAATTTGAAAGCAATGGCTGAAGGTACCACAAAGTGGTTGGTGCTATCTTGGGGATTACTTCTGTTTGACACACGAGTTTGTTTCTGGCAGCTATTGTGTACTTGTGTTTTTTCCTGCTGTGGGGGAGACATTGCCAGACCACTTGGCAGCTAGCTCTGATGGAAGCAGTTCCCAAAGAAACCTTCAGCCTGGGCAAACTGAAGCAATTGCCTCTTACAGGCCTTTAAGGGTTTTTTTCATTGTTTTCTCCAAATCAATACTGTCTGGATGATGTTTAGAACTATATACTGCACTTTGTGAAAATGAGGCCTCTTTTCCCTGGCCACTCCTGAAAAACTGATCTTTGAAAAGTGCTCCCTAACACTTATACCAGGAGCTGCTGCACAATCAGAAATTGATCTTCAAGCAATGCTGATATTTTGTACTTTTAAACATTTTTATCTACTATATTAGTAATTTCCTGGCTACTCTTTCATTTGCTGGCATTTAAGATCAAATAACTTTTTTTTTGGTTAGTGACGTAGGTTTGCTTTCTACCTTTCTGGATAGGCTGATCTCAGTGAAGCGAAGGATGCTTTTTGAACGAAGCCAGACATGAATGGAGCAGGAAAGGGAACATGAGCAAAAAGATGGGTGCGTAGAATTCACCAGAAGGTTACAAAGCTTCTGAAACCACCAAAAAAAAAAACCACCCAAAAACCCAACAGATGCTACAAAACACCAGTGAGCAAAGCACGGAACAGCTTACCCTTCAGAGCAATGTGCTGTGTGTTTGCCTGCAGTCACTGCGACATCTGCTTTACCTCTGAAACTGGGTGAAAAGGGAGAAGTGCTGGGCAGGTGAAACTTGTACTGAGCTGTGATGTTGTTGGCTTCAATCAGTAACCTTTTGTTTTAAAGTCTTAGAATTGTGTTACTGCTCAAATAAGTTGATTTTGCAAATGGTATGGCTTCTTTTACAATCAAACAGCATTACAATATCCATTCCAAATCCATATATCTTGTAAGCTTCATACAGTATTATTTATTTTACTAAAACTCAGGCAGGCTGAGTGTAGCTGCTGTTCAAGATGCTTAATGAACATTTGTTGAGCCACAGTGCCCTTTTAATCTAGGCAGGCTTTGCTTAGCTTAGTAAATCTTTAGGAGTTTGTTTTGACTTTCCAAAAAAGCAAATCTTTTGTTTCTGTTTGCTGGTCTGTTGTTAATGTGTTGGCTTTGCAAGTATAACATACAGCGCATCACTGCAGCAGTGGTATTAGGAACATTTGTTTCACTCGAGTCCAGATGACTCATGAGCTTCCTTTTAATCTTTCTGTGGACGTACTGCATCTGCTTAGCCGATATTTAAATTGTTCCTGGTTGCTGTTGGTGTGGATGGATTAGTTTTAAGGACTAAAAATAGCAATAGGTGTCTGAGCCTCCAGTGAAAGAAGCATTGATGACCTACAGAGCAGCAATCCGGACAGCAGCAGAGGGAGACCTGGGATCCTATGGGCAGTGCAGCTTCAGCTCATACAGCCTCTGGCTGTGCAGGTGTGTGGCAGTGCTGCACGTGTGCACCTGGCACTGTGTAACAGCAGTCACAGCAGTCAGTGATACCTGTGGCATGCCTGCATTGTTGTTGTATGTAGTCTTAGGAGAGTTTTCTTCTGTCAAGCTTACCACTGCTCACGTTCTAAGTTGTGTAAATGCCATCAGGATTCCTGTAAGGACTTTGTAGCTGTTCTTATGCTAGATTATTGTTTTGAGGGTGAATAGGTTATCAGTGCTACGAAGGCCACAGCTTTGGACAAGAGCAGCTTCTTAGTTTCCAACTGAATGTCTGTTCTACCTGAAGACTGATCTTGAAGGTGCAGCCTGAGACCTGTGGACCTTAAACACCCACTGCTTAAAGTAAAGATATGAGGATGATGAAATGCTTCTTAACAAAGTGTTTCCAGATAGATATGCAGCACCATAGTAATCCTTGTGTAAGCTAGGGGACTTACTGAAGGGCTGTCTTTATTTTCAGGGAAAGGTAATCATTAAAATGATGGCTTTTTTGGTATTTTGAGAACTATCTTAACTTAAAATAAGAAAAAGTACTGCTGTCTTAAGATGCGTCAGTGCTCAGAGCTGTGGAAGGCATTATAAATTCCCCTGAGTTAATTCAGTCACTGAAGAAACAACCCCTGCTCTTCAACTTTAACCCAGAATTAACCTTTAAGAAATGAATAATACATTTTAAGAGGGCTGTTAGCTTCAGCACATAGAAAACAATCTGGTATTAAAAAAATATGTTTAAAAGCAGTACATACAAACTGTCTTAATTTGAGTTGGTTTAGGAATTGAAATCTAGAATTTTGTGGTGACAGTTTCCATGTTTTGGTAAGATCTTCTCACACTGCTGCTGCTTGGCAAACATTTCTAGCAGTGTGTAACCTGTTATGTAACCTACATAACAAGTCTTTGACTTGTAGTAGGAAATATGGGAGAGTTCTCCTGTATTTGTGCTTTGTGTGTTATAAACAGTAACTTGCACAAGTTCTGTAATGATAATGCTGGTGTGTTGTGCTGTGCAATGCACAACCGTGCTGCTTAATGGCATCTTCTGCCTCTGCTTGAAGGAGACCCGCAATTGAACAAACAGATGCCTGAACAAAAATTAATATATATTATAAAAATTAGATACCTGATTTATTCTGATGTTTTATTGTCATATCTTTAGAACAGCTAACTCTGCTTAACATTTAGATAGGCACTGATGTATTTGTCCTGCACTGCAGACTGTTATTTGAAAGGAATCTTAGATAAGGGCTCAGAAAAGCAACTTGTATGCTCTATTGCAATAGACCCTTTATTTTGGCATGAAAGTTTTTTTATTAGGAAAAGACTTGAACAGAAGGATAGAAATAAGGAAGCTGCTAAAAAATATATGTATGTAAACATACTTTCTTGCTGAGTGACTATGGAAGTAGTATAAAGCAGCTTTTATCCTGCAGATGCAGTATCCTGATAAAATCTGTTGATAAAGGTTGCAAAGAGGAGCAATAATGATCACAGTACTTCTCCCAGTTCTACAGAGCTGCTGGCAGAACTGAATGTGGTTTGCATTTGTTGTTCTGTTTTTTTTTTATGAACATGTCAGCCTTGGAGAAGTCTGTTACAAAGGTGTGCTTTACTTAAAATGCTCTAGTTAGCCTTTCTTGCAATGGAAGTGGCAGTTCAGACTGAAAGTACAACTTTAATAGTCATGGTTGAGAAAGAGGAACTTAAGCCAATTGCCTGGAGCTCTGGAATCCCTGTGTGTGCATCTGATCTTAGGAGCTTCTTCTACACTGGTCAAAATCCTGTTCAGGAAAAACTGGGAGAGGTTGATGTTAAAAAAAAAAAAAAAAAGACAAACAACAAAAACGAAAAGAAACAAAAAATTAATTTTCTTGTTGAAATGCCTTGACTTTTTTTACTTTACATTTGTGAAGACTATGGCTAATTTTTTCAGTTTCTGCACAGATGAGAATGCTGCACAAAGGCTGTGTATCCTTTAAGCTATACTTTTAATTGGGAAGCACAGGGCACACATTCTTAAATTTTCCAGTGGCTTACCTGGGAGTGTGCACTGCATTGGAGGAGTCTGATTTCACTGATGTAAGTTGCTATATGAAGTTATTGCTGATTTTCATAAGCATTTAAATCACAATGTTGACATGAAATGTCACGGGGCCTGGTGCTGAACCACTGTGTAATCATACTGGCCCTTCTGGGGACAATGAAATAATGCCTCTATATGGATATACATATCTATACATATGCTAAGTATTGAGCTTTAAACTTGTGTTCAGTAGAAACAGGCATTCCCATAACTCATGCCTGGATGTTACACGTACTAATTGTGATGTCTATTTTAATGGGTATTCCAGCATGTTTGTACACTTAATTTGTTTGTTTTCTCTCTTAGTATTGGAGCGCTTGTGGGCCTGTCAATAGCAGCAGTGGTCCTGTTTGCTTTTATCATCACTGTGTGTGTTCTCTGTTATTTGTTTATCAGCACAAAGCCACGCAGCAAACTGGATACTGGTTTAAGCCTACAGATGGCAGGTAAGGCCAGTTGTTATTGACATACATTATCTCCTCCACAGTAAAAGCTTTATTTTGGCATCACATGTGTGGAAGAATCCTGCTACACATTTTCTCTCTGACATCTCTTCAAAATGATGTTGCATTATCTTGCTGTTTTATCTACTGAATGAAATCTGTAGTGAACTCAAATGAAAATATTTAGCACAAGCTTCCTCCTTATGAGTGGGAAGGGTGTAAAACCTGATAATACCTATTAAGGATATAACAAATAAATCCCATTATCAGAAAGAGGCTGAATGAGTTACTTTTAATTTCTTGTTTAAATGCATACATATATAATAATGCTTTCATTCTAGTGATAAGAAGCTCAAAAGAAGTTTTAAATGTATTTTCTTGACAGGGAGGGATCATTCTTTTTTGTTCCATAACTTTGTTCTGAAACTGTGTGAGCAGGCACCTGCAGAAACAGTGCATGTAGCCTACTGGCATAGGAGACCCAGTAACTGCTTCTGAATGCTTCAGACAGTATTTGTGGCTTAGACTCGGAAGGTCACTAAAAGCTCTGTTTTTCCACCCTTTCAAAGAGGACCTTGTTGGTCAGTTGAATTAACACTTTTTTTGTAAAAGAATTAATTACATATGCAGATTAGCCAGTACAATACAGTATTTACCACCAACAAACTTCACTTGAAATTCGAAGTTTTTGCTGGCTCTTAGAGTGTTTCCATACCTGAATGGCAATAGATGATCAGTGAGTTATTGTGATTATAACTTATTATTTAATAGCAAGCACACAGATTAGTGTCTAACTTAGTCTACTTTATAATAAACTTCCTATATCTTGTTTTGTTTTCCCAAGAATGCAGGTTTTGGTCTGCTTCATAGGGCTCCCAGGAAATGTAGAGTCTCTTTTGAAGCTACATAAGCTGAGCAGACATCCAAAGTGAAAGTCACACATTCAGCAAACTGCTACTAATCTGCAAATTGAAAATTTGACACTTATTCTGGAGCAGTGGAAATAGGTCCTGCTACATAGAGAGACCTAAATAAACTCTTAGGTGGGATGAATAAATAGTCCAGTGAACTCTTATAAGATGACTGTATTCTAATTATAAACTGATTTATACTTCTGAATGCCTTACTATTCAACATTTTCTCTCAAGTTTTTCTTCTACAGCATCAACTTTTAAGCCACTGCCTGGACAGCAGTGCTATTTTTCTCCTGGTCTATATTTTTGTAATGGACATATTTGCATATGGTAGGCTGGGAAGGAGACAGGTGCGTTACACTGCTGCTGCCAAATGCTGCCATCTTTCCTTTATAGACTTGACCCCTGCTGCAAAATCACATCCTGCTGAGGCATTACAGATCCTTCCTTTTTTCCCCAGTGATGATCTAGTATTCACATTCTGTCTTAGTTTTGGGTGTTAGTACGCAGGATGTTGAGAGATCTGCTTTTTCCTAACTGCCTGTGTTGCTTTGAGCTTTATTCAGATTTCATTGCTTGTCCTGTTTTCACCTATTATTCAGAACAGTCACAAAAGAATGCTGATTATTTCACATCCAAACTCTAATAGTTTTAGCTGTTGATGAGGTAGGCTGCCAAAAGTTGGAAGCCTATTGCTTTGCCAAGGATGAGAGGTCTCTGAAAAACTTAAAAGATTTCACTGACAACCCTGAATGCTTATCTTCATCACTTGGGTTCCTTTTGCATGGAAGTCATGCAAAATCTGAGTCCCTTATGAAATGGCTGGTTAGCTGCTTTTGGGCATAAGGAAAAATAAAAGCTCTCCTGCTCTTTCAGTTCTTTTATTTTTAGCATAATCATCTGTAGGCAATAAAAACAAATTTTAGAAGCTTCAGAATGAGCCTTGGAACGAGAGTTTTACCTGTGAACTCATCTCAGTCTTGCTTTTTCTCAACTAGAGTCATCTTTCCTTTAGGTAGTTTTGCTTTCTTTTTAGCCATAAGCTAGCCATAAGCTTTTCTCTGTAAATGGTTCATCCCCTTCAATATGTAGGGAACTAGCACATCCCTAGATTACAAGTGTTTTAAGGCTGAAGCATTTAGGGAAGATGAGGAGAACTGAGTAAAGATTTAATAGTTTTCAGGAGGGGAGTGGTACCAGTAAGGTAAACAGGCAACAAAGTAGGAATCTTTCTGAAAAGAAAGCATGGTATTTCTTTCCTGCAGAGAAGTATTGTAAGCCTTGTACCACACAATGCTTTGGCATGACTAGCTGGAAGGTACTGTGAAGGTAGAAGTGACTGATCCTTTTTGGGAAGGAGCGAGGGTCTGAGAGTTCTGATCTATTCTCATGAATTGGAAGCTTTTCTTTCCACTTCTTTTAGGAGTCTGACTGCTTGATATGAGTCCTGCTTACACCTCAGCACAGCTACCTTAAGTAACTCCTCTTGATCTTGATGCTTATTTTTCTAACACAAGTGTGCTAGTAACTGCAGCCTCACAGAGGCTCAGGAATGGAAAGTGGAATGATTATACTTTATCCCATCCTCTAATGGTTGTGAAGGAAGATTCCAGGAATTGTTTTTTCTAGTGCAGTGAGTACATCTATGTATTACTACTTGTAACTAAAGGAAAAAGAATACCTTTTTTATTAAAAATGCTATTGTTTTTTCAGATAGTGGAACTAGAGGGGGCTCTATATGTTAAAAAGTAGAAGTACTGGATGAATTCTACGAATGCTGTAAGGAAAAAGGTACAGTAAGAACATTTCATTTTACTGTATTGTGCTGATATAGATACTCTGCTCTGTTCTGTGCTGGTTGATGCAGTATAGTGTTTGTCAAATGCTGTGATTCCTCATATGAGTTTTTAGCTTTCTGAGAAGTGCTAACAAATGAGTGGGAGACTTTGAGTTGCATCCTCACTATACCTTATAACTGTCTTTACTCTACATATGTGCGTACTCCTTTGTGGAGATGTACCAGAGAAGATTACATTGCCTTAATGCTGTTCTTGCACAGAAAAGTATCTACAGACAGATTGGAAGAGTATTTCCAAAGAAATCTCTTCTTGTTTTACTTCCACACAAATACTAATTCATGATTGCATGCTAAAGAAGATTACATTCCCCTGATGCTGTCTGTCCTTTCCCTCATACTGTCTGAGCTGCCCTAGACCTTGCTAAGAAAACAGCCATTTTAAGTTACCATTCAAAAGAAATTCTTCAGGTATTAACTGGTAGGAGTCCTGCGTGACCAAAGGGAAGAGCAGTGAAATACTTGGTAGTTTAGTCATGTTCTGCTTCTTGGTGATGTTCCTTATGATTGCTGAGTCCAGTCTGATACAGAAATGAACAGGGTTATCATGCAAAAAAATGAAACCTCATACTGGCTTGATTTCTATGCCAAAATCATGTTTAAAGGTCAAACTGCCTATGGCACAGATCATGCAAAATGGTATTTAAAATATATTGCAATACAGAAAAATTGTACTACGGACTTGAGAGGAATTCATGAATAATGCAGATGACTTCAGAAGGCATGAAATGTCCATTTCCCTTTCTGCATGGAGAGTGAAAACTCACTGCTAAGCACCCATGGAATGTAAGAATACATGCCACAGATCAGCATTTTCTTTCCCAGAAAACTAAAAAAGCTTGTTTGCTCAGCAATTGTTCTTAGAGCAGCAGGAAAGTAGATGTGTCAGTTCCCTGTTCTGTTTTTTTCTTGTACCCTTCAAAAAAGAACTACCTTGTGCATTGCAAGTGTAATTGCATCCTTCTTAGTGCTCTTATCAGAAGAACAAGTTGCTTGTCCTCCTGCAAATACTGAAGAGTAACAAAACTAATTTTGAAACTTCTAATCCTCCTACATGTTTCGTTTGTAAAATAAGGAAAAAGAAAAAAATGCCATGGAATACTTAAAATGATCCTGCAGTTATTTGTAGAGAAAATGCGAAAATATCTGACATGGGTTCTAAGTACTGAGATGAGATCATAGTTCAAGATTGTGAATGTGGCATTGTTTTCTGTAATGAGTCTCTCATTCCATTGTGCCTTAGTTTGCCTGCTTTCTTCCACATTATGGAGACCGATGTTTACAGAGTGCCATGAAATGTAGCCTGCTACATGCTGTTCCTTACAGGAGGAGAGACACAGGATGGAATTAAAGGGCCATCTGCAAAGGGCTTCCTTGTATGGTTTGAATGCGTATATAATAGGAAGATGAAAAACCTTGAAAACTTTTTGTTA
>PPHD01024917.1:0-11948 GCA_002909625.1 Bambusicola thoracicus
TGCTGACAAGAACCAGCTGACCATCTCCCAAGGTTTCCATCCCCTGATGCTCGCAGGCACCACCCATGACCCTACAGTGCACGCAGGCACCACCACGTCCGCCCTACGTTGCACGCAAGCACCCCCAACCACCCTGCACACAACCCACAAGTGTCAATAGCCCATCAAAACATTAGATAGATTAAGTACTTAGTGTGTCACAAATGAAATTGCATATGAGCATTTACCAGTTAAGTGTACTTCTGCTGAGCTTTATGACATTTTATGATTTGATCAGTCGCCTGATAAAACAGTATCAGTATTGCAAAAAGAACTTCCAATCGACATAAAGAGGAAGAATTGGAAGAGAGACAGATGGTGATGAGGATTGCTCTGAGTGGCTCCATGGAAAAGCAATGTGGATTTCAGAAAAGCCAACTATAAGATGATTTACCTGGGTGTAAATATAAACCAGGCTTAGCAGACGAGAAAGTAACCAGTGGAAAGAGGTGCTGGTAAATTTGGTGGATAAACAGCTCCACAAGGCCTTTCTGATTAGAGCAAGAGGATCTGTGAGTTCTGCAGTCTTGACCAAAGATAGGGAGAATTGAAAATGTCCCTGCAGCTGGGGCCTTCCTGTCCTCTTCCACACACCAGGAATGCCACAGGACCCTCAGCTGTGTGGAGGTGAAGATCCTATCCATGGTCACTTCTGAGGAGAAAATGACAGGAGGCAGTGACAAAAAGTCACCTGCAATCACAAGGCGCATTCTGGCTCTGTGTTTGATACTAATGAGGTTCTTCTTGGAGTGGTTACTTCTCTGAGCAGCCGTACTGCTCTCAGTGTGATGCTGGGGCAGTGAAGATGGAACAGGGAAAAGCACTGAGAGTGAATAAGACCCAGAGAGGATGCTCTGTGGTGAGATACCCAAGGATTTCCATCCACCCAGGCTGCTGGAGGGATTACATTTCCTGTCTGTTCTTTCTACATCCTCCTTTAGAAGTTCTGTTTCCCTTAAGTGCTGTTTCAGAGCATTTTCTTGGTTTTCTAGGGCATTCTGCACTGTAGCCCTTTTCCCCCATGTTGCTGCCATGCTGTGTGGAGTCCTGAGAGTCCCCTTCACTCCCAGGAAGCACAGACTGTAATTAAATTCCTGCATTAACTACGGCATTCCTGCAGTCTTATGGAGCTTCCCCCAGTACTTTTCGTGCACAGGAATGCACTCTGAGCTTTCCATGTCCTGTTTTTAGCCTAATCTTTTTCATTTTTCATGAGTTCTAAATTATGCAGGAAAAAGTTTCCGTAAAATCTTCCAAGTTAACACGCTTAGGAAAGAAGAGTTACCTGTGACACTAATGCTAAGTGACTCTGCCTTGAAGGAAGTTGAGCAAGCTTAAAATGAGTGTAGCTAGGTCATAAATTAAAGTCAGTCAAGAAAATCTTGTTTTCAAGTGGAGCTAGCATCAACCACCAGTGGAAATGAGAAAACATGATGATGAAAGCAATGATAGCTCGCATGCATACTTCAAGATTGATAATCAGAAAACTTGCTGCAGCAATAGCAGATTACCATATTGCTTCACGTTTGAAGCTTAAGTGAAATAGTGCATTAGTTGCTGTAGGTCAGAAAGTGTCAACTGAAGCAACAAATAAGTGGCCATGGTGATTCCACAGCAACAGCAAATCTCATGCTAAGATGCTGCAGTCATTTGTCTTGTCTTTAGTAAGACAAAATTACAGATTATGTGTCATCTCATCAGCATTTTTTCCAATTAAGTAGTAAGAAAAGATTAAGTACTTGGAGAGCATGTGGCTCTGTCTGTGTAGAAACAGTGGCTCAGTAACCAGCTGGTCAATGCTGAATTACAGAATGTGAATAAACCAGAGTTTGCAGCTTTGTTACAGATGTCTCCTATGAAAAAAACAAGGGGGTACAGGTGACTTCTCCACATTCCAGTGAATGGTTTTGTGTCACTTCAAGTGACAAGGACAGTGTGAAAGTTTCATTCCCTTTGGTTCCTCCTATCACTACTTTTCCTCGTAAAACACATGGAGGAAAAAAATACATGCATGTCTCCATTCACAGCAACAACACAGCTCACTTTAGGCAGTCAGCTTTGGAGGAATGGGAAGGATCAAACTGTCTCTGAAAGAGTTACTGATAGAACCTTGTGATTACCTGAGGTACCAGATTTTTACTTGTACACTATGTCTATCAGCATTCTAATACATATGTGAGAAGAACTGGTCTGTTGACATTCTGTACATTAGGAGCCATTCTGATCCTACATATCCACCCAATACTGTATCTAAATTAACTCAGTATATAAATTCAGGATCAAGAATGAAATAGTTTTATGTCTTTCTTATTGGATGACTGTTTTTCATCTGTTTAAGTTCTTTGTGAACCCACCAATTTATGCAGGTTAATGAGGAGAAGGCATGCCAGAGGCTGCAACTATCCCATAGGTTGCTGATCTCCAACTTGTAGAGTTACCGCAGTGAAGGACATCACCAAGAATGAGACCTCCTGGGTTCCCTGGGGCTGGAGTTGTCTGCCAGAGCGCAGGTAGAAAAGGTGTGCTCAGTCCCAGAGGACTTCTCTGCCTCTTCTGTAGTAAATAAGAAATAAAATCAGGAGACTGTATACTGTAGAAGACCTCGAGGCAAACACTGGGCAGTGTTACACTTTGGGTGTAACATATAAGTCCATCAGCTGAACGTGTCTGACAGCCAATTTTTTCCTCAACACACCCACTGCAGGAATGTCTGTCTCTTCAGCATCTAGTCTTCCCCACCGGGACAATAGAGAAGAAATCCATCCCTGCTCCAGGATCCTGCATTAGTATATCTGATCTTAAGATATCTTTGTCTTAATTTTCTTAGTTAGTTTGTTGTAGAGAAACACTGAATCTTCTGCTGCAGCAATATGCATGAAAAAAAGGCAGGAAATCTAGGAAACATCCTGTATGACATTTTTGATTATACCTATAGCGTTTAGCCATGCCATGGGCATATGGCTATTTCTTCCCTTGTCTCCTTGAATAGAAGGCAGAGAGAACCACCCAGGATATACCCTGTGCTCTCTCGGATAACACTGAGCACACACTCAGATGTCTGCTGAAGGTACCTCTCTGTGTCAGTCTGTGAGTGTGCAGAACCAGGGATTCTAAAGAAGTGACTCACACTTCTATTTCTGCAAGCCAGATTGCTGCTGTTAGGCTTCCAAGGTCTGTTGCCATCTTCATTATGCCTTGCATGTGCCAGAAGAAACAGCATGCCTGATTCTTATTTACACAACTTCACTGACATGTAAGCATCAGGTTGGGAAGGTTCAGGTAATCTGTGCAGGAGTAAAGTCCAGATCAACAGGAAACCATGGAGTTTCTTGGCTCAGAAGCTGGGGCAATTAAAGCACATGGAGTCTCTGTTGACTACTTTCAGGACAAGCAGGTAGGACACCTCACAGAAAGTCTTGGCTAGAGCTTTCCAATCCCGGGAAGGTAAGAGAGGTTTATGTCCTTCCTCTCCTATCTGCTTCCTGGTTTTGAAAAGGGGAGGCTGGAAAGAGTGCTGGTGTCCTCACCATTCTCATGCTCCTACACATCTCATCTTGGGATGATCCTGGAAGAAGACAAGATGAAAGCTGAGGTAGAACTGATCAAGTTATGGTGCCGCAGTTTAGATTGTCAAGAAAGCACAGTGAATTTGTATAGTTGCTTCATTGGTGATGGTTGCATATACGAGCTGTTGTTTGTACAAGGCTCTTTGGAAATACTTATACACCTGTAAGCAGGCATTTCCTATAACAGGTCTTCACATGCCCAGGGAAGATGATCATTTAACAGTTTAAAAACACTGTGCATTGTGTCAAAAATAAAGCCTTGGTTTCAGAGTGCGGTTGCCATGCCTGTCTCATATTTGATATTTCTTATCCTCTTGCTTCTCAAAGCAAACCCATCTCCCTCTGAGTTTGATGAAGTGCTGTGGTTACTTGCAGGGCTCTGAATGTGTTCAGATGCTTAATGTCTTACTGTGCACACGCAAATGGGACACAGACCTTAGCCTCTTGGCAACAGGCCACCAAGGTTCTCTGGCTGGACAGCTGATGCCCCAGTGTCCTAAACCCTGCTATGTCCTGCTGAGCCACCAGGACTTGAAGGACAGGCATTGTTTTAGGGATTTGTCTCGTGAATAGTAATTTGTTCTGTGGTGACTTTCCAGCTGCTTTCCAATGGGCTGGCGTGTGACAACATGATGTCTCCAGTCAGTCTGAAGCCTCCCAAACCTCCATCCACAATAATGGAGTATTTATATCTCACACATACAGCAGGCCAACATTTCTAAGTGATCTTGGCTCTTTTTTCTACTCCAAAGTGTTCTGTATCCTCTGTCTCTTCAGGGAGAAGGCAATAGGAATGGACACAGAGTCAGTTGGGTGTTCTTCTATGTCCAGCATCCTGCCTGTGGGAGGGTCTAGGTATAAATGCTGCAGAGGAAGGAGTAAGATAACTTGTGTATGAAAAACATAACTCCTAACTAATCATCCATGTTCCTAGCTGCTGATTTATAGCATGAAGCTAGGCAGCTTGTCTCTCTTTATGTGATTTTTCCTAGATGAAGAAGGTATATTAAATTCTTGTCAGCTCTTGACTGCAAAAATATCTTCAGTTGTGAATGTCACAGGATAATAATAAGGGAAAAAGACAATCTTACATTCCTACATTTAAAACTGGTTGTCCTTCCATTTCTTAGGTGTGACTTCCATTATATTAAGCATCAACAGGTTTCTGCAGTATGCCTTTCCAATCTAGACAACTATTTATATACACTTCCAGTTTCTCACCTCAAAATTAACTGTCTGTAATATTTCAGACATGCCTCACATGCCTTAAGGTCCCACTCGTCTTTGAAGATTGCTTTTGTTTTTAATAAGCTGTCTCTATCTACTCTCTGACTAATACTTGTGATGAGTTAGATATTCATTTAAATGCAGTCTTAGTGTACTCTTTCTGCATTGTGAATGTTGCCTCCATGATTACATTATCTATACTTCAATCACAATTAAAGGCAATATGAGCCTATCTAAGATAAGTATCCCTCCTTCTGTCATTTATTAAATGAGCATGTTGGTCCCAAATCTCATCTATTTCAAAATAGCAGTTGATAAATAAAACATATTTTAATAAGACTTGGCTTTCACGTGCAGCTAAAGAAGTACAGTCAAAAAAATAGATTTTTCAGAAAAGTTTTCCCAGTGTGTTCAGCAGCATAAAAATGTGCATTTTTCATTCCTAAAATGCACCACTGAAACTGATCTTAACCAAAGCCTCAGTTCACTGGTAGAAGAATAGGACATTTCTGTGCAGATTCACAAGGCAGTTTCTGTGGAGGGAGGAAACACCCTTCCTCCAAGTGATATTATTAAATCTAATTAATCTTTGAGCAGTACAATGGTACTTATTATGGAGAAGTCAAAGCAAATGCTTGAACTCCTCCTCCTTGATCTTTCTAGCCAATGTATTTTGGACTATTTTAAGAAAGGAGCTGTTATTATGCCTGAACTACCTCTGTAACACAGTCGGGAAGGGTATAACAAGCCCGATCCTCAGCTGAATCACGTGTGTAGTGTTCATTTACTTCACTGGATGTAAAAGGATGATAAATAGGATTTTTCTGTTTTGAATATGATATATGGGAAACGACCTGTTGAAAGACAGTATGCGCTGCACATGTTCTTAAGAAATGAAGCTGTTTCAACTGTAGCTTGTTAAGAAAATGATCAGTGAGTTAAAGGTTTTCTTCAGCATTAAGACTACAGGAATATTTCGTGTACTCCTCTTTGGGGTTCAAATCTCAGCAATCAGTTTGAGTTATTAAACCACTGGCCAATGTGCTACCTCTCTGTTTTCAATAAGTTTATTGGCACAACGTTATGCACCAGTGTTGCCAAAGGCAATGAGGTATGCTAAATACCTTGCAAATGAGCGTACTACACACCAGTAATGGGGTTTCACACAACAGAACCCTTCTGAAGCTATTTCTGAGAAGGGATTGGAGCTCAGTGTGATAACTCGTTAGAGCTGTATCTGTAACGTCTCTTTGACTTGGTGATCATACTGATGAGTGGAGAGGAGTAGTTGTAGCCTAGGTCAACCTGAAATGAGTTTTGTCACTTTTCTTGGATGAATGCCTTGTGTTTTTTTCACCTGAAGTGTTTCATTTAGTTTCAAGTTACGTATCTCTACCTTGATCTTATTTCCAAATGTGTAGATCTATTTTAAAAGGACCTTAATCAAATAAAAAGTGAAAAAATAAAGCTCATATGATTTGAAAAAGCAGCTCATGATTTTTTTGGAATGAAAGATATTATTTCAAAACCTTCTTAATATTACACATTTTAAAAAAATCTATTTTCTAAATAATTGCAAATTTGCAAAATATTTCTACCACTTCTTCAACTTTCAGTGAATTTGCTAACAGAAAAGATTTCACCACCTCTCATTCTCCTACCTTTGAAGTAATTTTTGAAGTGTTTCATCTTTCACCCAATTACATTCTTTTGTAGTCTTTCCCTCCTAGTCTTCTAAGTTACCAAATTCTTCCTTACGTAGCCTTCAAAATATTCATTTCCTTTTAAGAACATGGAACCCTTAATCACTGTGGATTGTGCAATACAGACCTCCAGGAAAAGCAATAATTCACCAGAAGAACCTACAGTTCTTGGACAATGCACTCATATCACCCACCTCAGTGAGGTGCCCTGGCTGCTGGGAAGGCACCACTTCCCTGAGACACAGAAAACTTCAGTGTGGCGAAGTACCCATTGCACAGTCACTGGCACCTCGACTGACCTGAGATAGCACTGATGTGATGTCACCAAGTGAGAGCATGTTGCTGTGGACAAGACGGAAGAGAATGGAGGTTCAGAAACACATGGTAGGGAAGACTTAGTGTCAGACAAACGGAGATAATGTGATTGTAAAAGTGAAATAGACCAAAGGATGGAATAAAAAGAGGCTGTTCCCTTTAGCCCTATTAAACGTATTCCATTTTAACACACTTCCAAAAGTAATGCCTCCTATTTAATATGTTGACCCACAATGTCAGAGGCAGCTGATGGTGCTACAGCAGTGGAGGTTGAACCTTCCCACCAATATCCCATTACATGTTGTTGCTGTGTGATGGATAGCAGCAGAGGGGCACTCTGACACAATGGTGTCTGACATGGAAGTGCATATGAGACCAAGGTATGTGATTGAATTGCAGAAAAATGGCACTCACTGACATTCATCAACACTTGCTGAACACTTACAGAGCCCAAACAGTGGATGTGAGCACAGGAGGGTGTTGGGTGGTGTGTTTCAACAGCAGTTACAGCAACGTGAAAGACGCCACGTTCCAGAGAGCCATACAGACTTTTACAAGTGCAGCATGCAGGATCTTGTTCATCACTGGCAAAAATGCATAGCTAATGGTGGTGACTACGTTGAAAAATATTGTTTTGTAGCTGAGAATTTGCTCTATCAAATCGTGTTATTGTGCTCTCTGTACCTGTTGTAGTTTCCATGGAAATAAATAACAGGCATTACTTTCAAAGTGACCAAGAAAAATGTGATATATCAATAAAGGGCAGAGCTAGCTGACAAAGGAGAGTCATTTTTAGTAGCTCAAAGTGTACGTCTGGTGACTATGCACTTTGAAGATCACCTCACAGCTGAGGCAATTTCCACACAGGTGCATTTGTCTGAGGGCATGCAGGGATTATGTCTCTCAGTATGCGAGGGAGTGGAGAAAAGCTATTCTACATCTGCCCAGGCCTATGTCACTTATGATTTTGGGGTTCTCCTTAGGGTTCTGTGTAACATAGCCTTGACTTGTGAGTACTTGCAATAACTCTGTTTCTCACTTGCCCTTTAGGTATGCTGCTGTCAAGGGAGTGTCCTAAATTTCTCTAAAAATGTGTGGCACCAGCTCTGCTGAGACCAGCCCAGGCAGTGGCCAGATCTTGAGGAGGACACAGTACCTGCTGGAGCTGCCAATCACAAAATGAGAGTGCTTAGCACCTTTCAAGTTCAGGCCCATGTAGCACAAATCCCTCTAAACCTCTGAAAGCCAAATACATGAGCTAATCTCAGCAGCACACACACATGCTCCATCAGTGGAGTCTAAAAGGCACTCTGTTTATGAAAGATATTTGTTTAAGGTCTGCTGACTTTTTTCCCTATTAACTTACGTGCTTGATTTGGCAATCTCCCCTAATTTTGGTTTTGATCTCAGCACTGGCAGACTCCAGAGACTTTCTCTTCCAAATGTGGGGAGAAACCATAGCCCCTGTGCTGTGCCCACCACCCTGGCTGACAGTGCAGGTGACCTCCTGACATGGAGACCAGACCTTTTTCAGCCTCTTATCTTCAAACAAGGAACAAAAGGTGCTGGCATGGAGATGTGGCTTCCTGAGCTTGATCTGTGCCTAACTCACAGACACAGGAGCATTCTGTTTCTGCATCCACTGCTGCAGCTTTCAGCCAGGGATTTCTCCTTAGTCTTCAGGATTTCCATGCTCAGCCGCTGTTCTGTTCTTCCCCATCACTGCTTTTTGTCCTTTTTCCACAGTCTCATCCTCTCTTTGCTGATGGTCTCATTCTGCTATGCAGAAGTGTTTTGAACTTCCCAGGAGCATCTCTCACATTTATTCTTTCTTCTCTTTCCAGCCAGCCAGTTCTCTTCACATCCTTTCTTTCTCTTTGGAAGGATTTTTCCCAACTTAACAGCCTGCAAACACTCTGCTTTTCTGTCAGCCTTAGATGTTATCTTCTGTCCTTTTAGATCAAAGACACATATAGCATTTGTCTGACCATTTCCCTTTTTAATTTCCTCTGGAGAACATATATTTCTTTGCTGTCTTTCCCTCTCTTTCATTTGGGTGACCAAGTGCAATCTCTAGGGAGGGCTGTTACTTCTCCTCCCTACTGTTGCAAGCCAAAAGTAGGAATTTCTTGGCAAAAGGCAAACTGTCCTGTTCCACCTGCAGAACATAACATTAAATAATAAAATAATATTTGCATTAAGAAAACTGATGGAGTTCTGTGTTTGCCCTTCCAGCAATCTCCACCCTCCATTAACTTACCTTGTCTGAGCACTGCTGCTCTTTCTCTGAGCATTGCCTGACTTACAGCAGACTTTCCACTCCTTGTTCTTACCATAACTTCCTTTCTCTTTCCTTTACATCTATCGCTCTCACTGCCATTTTGACCCCTTCCTTCCCTCTTCTCCTCCACCTCCTTCTTTCTTTACCCAACTCACCTCAAAACTACATCTTCGGGGATATCACCTGTCTTCCTCCCTGCAGACAAGGCTCCAGGCATTTGGCCCTCGGGAGGATGAACTTCCCCTAAGGCTGATCTGCACAGAAGAAAGTTCAGAGTCCTCCTGGATGGCTGCAGAAAGGCTGAAGAAATAATAGGGAGGCCAGGAAAAGGCCTCTCCTCTAAACATTTGCTGGTAGCCCATGGATGGTCTCCAGAGCTCAGGAGCAGTAGGAGGTGGGCTGGATGGAGATGAGCCCCCAGAAGTCAGAAGAAGACTGGCCTGGTTCACTTTCTGGTGATTTGGCAGCCTAGTACAACCCCCTTAAATGATCGATCCATGTTTTCTAGCACAGTATTTTGTGCAGTAGAGTCCTGTGACCAATACTGGACTCTGTCTCTCATAGAACTGAGTTTGTGAAACAGCACATGAAGAGGACTTGGCAGGAGCTTATTAGCTGCTAACCACATCTTTCATCTGTCTTATCTCTTTGCTATCTCCAAGCTGATTGCTATCTATGTAGCTTTTTCTTCACAGATGTTCTCCCATGTCTTCAGAAGTCCTCTTGGCTTTGACTTCTTCCCTTGTTCTTGCGCACTCTACTCCCACGAAGGAAGCAATATTTAAGCCCATTTCTCATCACCAACATCTCTGATGATAGACTCCATCCTGTGGGAGTTGAGCATGGCTCATTTCAATATATTGTTGAGCTTTAATCTGTTTGTGAATTGAGAGAAAAAAACAACCACCCAAAAAATTTGCAAATGAAGTTACCACAGAGCAACAGTGGTAGCCTTGTTAGGAGGCAGTGGAATGGTGGACAGGGGACTGCTGCTTTCTATGTTCTTCCAGCTGTGCTGTAAGCATAAAAATATGAACATGTTCTGAATGCATATATATGAAAATATAGTCATTTATATCTGTGATTAGGGAAACATAATATGAAGCTAAATGGTATTTTTCCACAGCTCTGGAGTGTGCCCACAGGCACAAGCTCTAACCAGCAGTTTGGATGACCAAAGCCAGGAGCATCCCAGTGTGGCCATATCCATTCAGTACTGGGAGTCCATATGAACAGAACAGGGACAGGAGTAGACTTAAGCCCATGGCCTTAATGTTTTCTTTCTTGACATCCTGGGCTGCAGCAGACCAGGACCAGTACTAGGGTTAACCCATGCTGGTGACCTTCCTGAGCAGCCTGACTGTGGCCACCCATTTTCATAGGTGAGCAGGGAAAAGTTGTGTGGTGCTAGCAGCCCTGAGGGTTAGAGAAACCATTTTATTCCACAGAATAGAGGTATCTTCTCAGTTTGTTTTAGGTGTGCCCTTATTTGCTTTAAAAAATCATGCTTTTCAGGGGATTTACACACAGGGGCACTTTATTTCTGAATCTTTCAGAGCCGCAGCCAAGGAGATAGGTACCTAGATAGGCAGAGCAGCCAAGGGAGTGATGCTATTGGGCACTGAGATAACACAGCTACAGTAGCCTAAGGATGTTTTTGCCAGAAACTGTGAGTACTTTTGGTATTTCAAGTGCCTCAGCAGGTTAGACAGGTTTCTGAAAAATTGTTTTCCTGCAGATAGGCACCTGAAATCCATGTTCTCAGTGCTGAAGAGCCTCAGTACTCTTTTGGTTCCCACCCAAAGCTTTCCAGCTGGCTTAAGTGTCTGTTTGAAACAAACAAACAAACAAACAAACAAAAATGAACTGTTCACATTTAGCCTGAAATTCTGCTTACACTGTGTTTCTCATGTAGTGCTGGCCTGGTATGTTGGCAGCTTGTACCCCATGGTGAGCATCACACTGGTGCTAGCTTTGCCTCTTACAAGGCATGAGAGAACTGGTAGAGTGGGGATCTGTATGCTGTGGGACTGGGGAATAAGTGGGATTTCCCCAAATGCCCATAGCAATTTTTGCATTGGCACTGAGCCCCTGGATCTGATCACCCCCATGCTGGTGCACCATGTCAGCAGGGCAGAACACACTGAGCATCCTCAGTGGCAGATTCATAAAGCAATTACTGCTGTTCTGATTTATGTGACTTTTTCTAGTTCCTGACTGCATCTGGTTTGGGTTCATTGATTTCCATAAGGGCAGACATAAGTAAGTCTCAGAAGCCTTGTGAACTGTACTAGCAAATGTGATACTTTACCTGTTGGCAGAATTTTTCACCACTATTGTTTCCTGATCTGCTCAATTTTCATGATCTCTGGAGCCTGTCTTAAAATGCCTCATTAATTTGACCGCTGTCCACATTTTGTTCGAGCTTCACAGTATGCAGTTGTTTCAGAGACTATCACAGCCCAAGGAGGACTCTGTTCAGATAATCTCCCCCTGCTAGCTCTCCTGGGGGAATTTTGCACAGATATTCATGTCTCATTTAAAAGGAATGTTTAAATTTCAGTGAAACTCAGAGGAACCCCTCATTATCTTAAACAGAATTCAGGGGAAGAGAGGAGCCCCCACCATGCAGAGATGGAGACAAGCTTGGATTTTTCCCCAAAATGTTGATTATGCTTCACTTAGAATCACAGAATCATAAAATGGCCTGGGTTGGAAGGAACCTCAAGTATCACCAAGCTCCAAAACCACTGCTGCAGACAGGGCCACCAACTTCCACATTCAGTACTAGGCCAGGCTGCCCAGGGCCCCATCCAA
>PPHD01024918.1:0-11948 GCA_002909625.1 Bambusicola thoracicus
CTAATATTTATATATGATAGAACTCATTATTCTTAAAAACTGGGAATGTTTGAGTTGCCATTTGGGGTGAGCAGCCTGGCTCACTGTTGGTAATGTTTAGCTTCTTGCTTTTAAATAAGAGGTCACTGTTTCAGTAACAGGAAAAAGAAAGCCATAACATGTAATAAATGTTCAAAGTATTGATTGTATTTGCCAGCAGGTAGGAGAAAAATAGTACGTATAGCAGTTAGATCCAAAACAGTCCCTTCAAATTGTAATTACCTCTCTCTCAAATTAAAGGGTCAGATACTTGAATACACACTGGGAAAAGTTTGGATAAAAGATCAAATCTAAGGCAGGTTGATCAATAGTAGCAAGGAACTTGCAGTGAAAATTGCAGTGCTTTAGCAGCTCTCAGGGTACTTGGGGCAAGAAGGTAAATACTCTGAGGGTATTTTTTTAAGAGGCAACAGAGGAGATTTCGAAAGTTAAATCTCTCAGCTTTCTTATTACATTGTGTTTACATAATCATATCCAGATGCTTTAGGCAATAGTCGTTTCCTGTGCTTACAGTTTGCTGTTGTCTCATCATTCCTTTATTAATCTTTGTAAGGATTAGCAAAACAAACAAGATAACTGTGAAGCTGAACGCAATTTCATGCTGCTTCCTATGAGAAATTGTTTTCCAAGGAGCAGTTATCTTTCCGCATATCCTGATTTTCCACACAAAATGCACTGGCAATTTTTTTGCCTTACGTTCAGTGTCAGAAATAGCAAGGTGCTGGACTCCCCACTCCTCATTGTCATGTGTAGGTAAGATTCTACATGCCCATAGCTCCAGGCAGGAATGAGGCATTGGTTTTTCAGGCCCTCAGGTTATTCACCTAGCCTTTGTATGCAAGGCCATGCACACCTGCAGTGACCTATAAACAACATCCCTTTCACATTATTGTCCAGATAAAAATACACTATGCACTTACTATAACGTGGCATTTAACAAGCACCTATTTCCTCTGCATGTCAGCAGAATAAAATACACATAAATAAAATATGTTCTGTACTCTGGAAATAGCACAGTGTAGTCATCACAGTATACGGTTGGAAGTTATTGTGCAATGATAGCACACCTTGTTGAGTGACAGTGCGGGGTTGTTGCCCTTTGCTTAGCAACATACCAAAGCATGGGATCAGAGTCTACACCCTGTCTTATTGCTCAATTAGGATCTGGCATACGTCCTTAGATGTTAACCTGGCCCACATCCACATATTTTACTTGCATATGTAACATCATATTGATGTTGTGAAGGGTAGACCTGGTTAAATGTCTGCAGGATCTGGGGCCACATGTAGCTTGGATTCTCTTGCAGGAATCAGATCCATCAAAGGAGAAGGGCCTTCCTGGTGAATGTGCTTAATTTTCTGTTTAGTATTTCTAATATTGGCTTGAAATAATTTTAAGTTTCCTAGTAAAATTTGACTAGTTACTAAAGTGAAACATACTATATCTTAAAAGTCAAAAGTATTGTCTACCTTCGTGTTGTGGGTTATTGAAGTGAATTGGATAAGACCCAGAAAAACACAACTATTATCTGGTGCCTTCTTTCCTCCAAACTGAAATCCTTTCTTTCCTGCTCAGAGCAGGAGCCAAACATCATGAAATTTCTCCATAAATATTCTCTTGGATTTTAGAAGACCCATTGGTGAAGGACTCACGTGTCTGTTTTAAGTGCCTTTTTTATAGTTTCCATTGAATGGTATTACAAGCCCTGTTAATCATGGAATCAACAGTGGAGGTCTTAGTTCTGCCATATCCATCACCTGGATGGAGCTCAAAGCTGGAGTGTTGCCTACCTGAATGCTGAGTTTATTTATTTATTTTTTGCAAGTGGATTCAGTTACAAGAGAGTCCTGAATCCCTGGAGCAGTAATGTCTGTCATGGTCACAGGAAACCAATTTATAACAGACAAACTTGTATGCAATCTGATTGGAGCTACAGTTAGAATCTCTAGAAAATTATGAAATATTATGTGACAATAAACAGTAAACTAAGATAAAGTTATTAACTGAGTTCAGCTAAAACTGCAGGACTAGTGTAGCCCTAGCCCACAGCTCAGTGAAATCACACAGGTGAGGTAACAGCTGAGAAATAGATCACCCAATACTGACTAAGGCATGAATGCATATTAAAATGTATTCAATGGTTGGCACACTTCTGCTTTGCATTTTGGATGCTCTGATGTGTAATCACATTGTATCCCTATACCCAGTGGGGATAATTAACATCATATTTCTGACATAACCCATTCCATATTTTCAAAACACTTATAGCAGCAGGATAACTTTGAAGTTTCTCTTTCTCTGAAATTGTCCAGTAAGTTCAAAACCAATTTCTAAAGGCAGGCATATAGAATAGCAAAACTGATGGACATGTAAGTGCATCGTGGTCATGTTGGCACCTCTAACTTAGGAAGCTAGATTTAAAAAACAGAAAAGCTATTAGATAAATAATAATTTTTTTTCATCAGTTTTATAGCTCTAAAGAAGTACACAATTATTTTTTTTTTCTGAAAACATTTTACCAGTGATAGCTTAAAACTATACCTAAAAGAGATATAAAATGTTCAAAAGATTGATAAAGATGCTGTTTAAGAGCTTATTGCTACAATCCTGTATAAACAGGCCATACTCACATTGGTACAATCATGACCTCTTAAATGTTTGAAATGAAGGATTCTCTGGCACCTAAGCACCTGATATTTCCTATAGAAAATTAAGCATATTAAACACCAGAGGTTTTGAGTACCTCTGTGGTTGTAGACTACAAGCCCATCACTCTCTCATGTATGTATCTTTAGTTCAGAATGTGGAAGATGGAGCTTGTTTGCCTCCGTGAGTGTGGCCTTTTTTATCTCCTGGTCTCATCAAAGATTCTGCAAGAAGTTCTTGATGGACAAAGAAAGAAATTGTAAATAACTGTAATGCAAAAAGCTGGGACTGTAAAAACGATTTTCCTCAGTTACAATTTTATTAAATAACTACAGCGTTTTTCACTTGAGACCAGAAGAACATTTTTTTAGGCTTATACATACCATCAATGGAGCTTTAGAGGGAAATCAAAGAACGTATCATATTCTCTGTTGAGTGCAGCAGTGAGTGATGAGGCCAAACATTTCAAAGCAAGGTTTTCAAATACAGATTATTCCATTCGTACACAATGCCTCTGTGAGAAATGTGGTCCTCGGAAAAGATAAATACCTCTGTCTCCCACCAAAACATTCAGATTGTCAGATATTAAGACTGTAAGGCTTTACGTTATCATCAATTAACAATTGTTCTGTGCAACAATTTCAGAAGGAATTTTGTTTGCTGTTGCCACCATCACTACTACTGCCACAAATGCACTGCTACTCATGCCTCTCACACAGGAACAGATATAAGATCCCCATTTGAAAATCTTCAGAAAAAGAAGATAGAACAGAAAGACAGTGGTAAGAGAGAACATGCCTTGCATATAGCTATATCTATTTTGCTGTGTGCTAGGGAATGCACAGCTGGACTATCACTGCATAACCCTAGAAACCAAACACACACCTTGTAAAAGCTTGTGCTTGCTAAGTTGCAGGGCTGATCTGGCTTCACGCAGAGTGTATAATTCACTGCCAGTTCAGGGTGCATAAATTTGTACTATCATAATCTTCTAGGAAAAACTATAGTGCAATCTCTGGTTTTACACTGATATTTAATGGTACCACAAAGGAATGTATTCACCGTAAGTAGAATTGTCACCCACATTGCAAGCCTATGCAAGCTACATGAGGGCTATCATTTATTTCAGTGAGATATTTGCCCTATGTGCTGGAGCAATGTCTGGAAACTCCTCAATATTAATAATAGAAAGAATCTTATTCAAGCAAGTCATACTCAATTTTCATATAATTTAAGATTATGATAGCTGCTATTTCAGTACTTTCAATTAGACAGGCATGGGTTTATCTAGAATCTAGCTATGTGCAATTATTCCCTTCATGAGCATTACCTGTTTGTGTATCAAGTGTTGTGGTGGTTTCACACACCCCATTTTCCCTCTTTAAGTCTACATCTATGTCTCCTTAGGAATATTTACTAACTACAATGCCAGCAAATTGTTAAGGAAATGTTTTGTTACTTTTATGAATTATAAGGTCTGGAACCAAATTCTGTAGCTATTTGAACATACAGGTTCATGCTACTGTAAGCCATCCCCGTGAATTCAATGCTACTATTCACGTTTGTGCAAATCCCTCATGTGCATGCATTTGCAGTATCACAGCTTTAAATAGCATCTTTGTCACATATTAAAGAGAGCAAACTCTTTCAACCTACATACTTACATCAATCTTAAAAGAATATGGGGTTTTAAAGGAAAAATTTACTCAACAGACATTCAAGGATTCCAGAATTTCTGCACAGTGCTAAAATACAGAAATAGATGAAGGAATAAGTGTTGGTGTTTTTCTGTTTCATTGTAAGCACAAGCTCTTTTTGAAATCATGTTGCAGTTGTTTATACTCTGAAGAGAGCAATATTTTTAGTCTTACCACTTACAGTACTGGGTTGTATTGCAAACTTTTTGATTAAGCATCATAGGCTACAATGAAAGCTCAGAGCTGTAATGCCTCTAGCGCATTTTTAGGCAGTTACCATGCCAACTGTAAAATGATGAGCAGAATGAATACAAGAAGTTTCTTTGGAAATAGTGCAAAGTTAATACAATTCCAAAGTTTTGGAACGCTTTATTCTGCTGCTGGAAGATTTAATATGACCCACGTACAAACCTACCGATGGTACCAGGAATTCATCAGTGGTCGCTAACTTAGTCTTGCAGTCCTGCAGAGGTTTCACTCAAAGACTAAAGCATTTGTCTTAGCTTTTGCAGAGTTGGGAATTGCTATAGAACTACAAGCAGAACTTCAAGGAAAGAATCACTCCAGACATCATGCTAGAAAAGTATATGCTTAGTAGTGAAAGAGAATCATCAGAATCTCTAAAAATTCCTGGGCAGGATCTTCATGATACTGTATGAAATTTCAGTATATGCAGAAAACACAAATGCAAACAAATAACAAGCATTCCAAAACCAAACCTTACGATATTTGAAAATCCGAAGTGAGGTTAATGTAGAAAGACATCTAGCCAAGTTAGGCCTGGCAGCATGCCCGAATACCCTGAGCCTTGTGTTGTGGTGAAATAAAGAAATAGCAATGCAATTAGGATGGGAATGCAGTGCTGTTTGTAGTCACAAAGTTAATGTAACTGATTTTTTAAAACACATTCGATAAATATTTTTTTTTCTCATGCAATATTTAGATACCAATGTTGCACATTTCTATATATTCATATATTTGGGCCATATTTTCCAAAGGTGAGTTGTTTTCAGAAACTGAGGATAGGGGAATGAAGAAAAAAGCCATTTCAGCTTCAATCCCCAGGAAAACAGTGAGAGAAAACAACACTGAAAGAAGGAAGTTATTAATGAAATTCTCTGTGAAAGAAGAATCTACTCTGAGTCTGCAAAGAACGGTCATTTGGGAACACAGATATTGAAAAAAAAAGTCATTAATAGTAATATTAACAATAATATTAACTTACTGTTAATTTCCTCCTTCTCTCTCTTCCCCCAGTGACAGGAAACATAAGAACTTCATGTATTCTACTGCATTTACTTCAAAACAAGGAGTTTAATATTTAACAGTCAGGCTCCTTTAATATTAGTTTATCTTTTCAATTTTGGTGTACACTACTCGATGTTGGATAGTGGTCAGTGGAATTACTGAGGTTTCCCTCTACAGGAACAGATCCAGGCCACAGGCAAGGTGTGGTCTCAGGTGGGTGGGTTTGGAGCAAATTTACACAGTTATGAAAAATCCTGCTGCCTTTCTTTATTCATAGCTCAAGGTGGAGTAGGAAGAAGAGGAGGCTGTGGTGGTAAGTGGAGGACACCAAAGTGAGCAATGCATGTAGGAAAGCAGCCAACATAAAGAGGAAAAAAATGTGAGCAGCAGCCAGCACACAGGCTACTTTACACAAGTTGGATGAATGTTCATCTGTGTCTTGCACCAGGTCATATAAAGCAAGAACAAGGGTGACATTTCCAGCCATACCCTTCTGTGAGAGTAGTTGTGGTTTAGCAATCCACATATGCGTGACAATAATTAATTAACAGTCAGTCCTTTGTAGTGTCCGCAGCCCAGTGCTTCTACGTGTGTATTTGGAGCCCTCTGTGCATTCATTTACCAAAGTCTCTGTACTTGAAATTCAAAATAATCAGTTTACCCTTTGATGAGTTAATCCTCCTCCTCTCTTCTACATCCCCTCTCAGATCCCGCAAGGCCTCAAAAGTTAGGCTTTATGGAAAACTGCCAAATTGAATCAATTTTGGCCTGAATTACTGAAGTGATTGTATCCTAGGATTACCTCAGAACACAGGACACTGTCCTCACACCATGCTGCCATCAGTGTGAGCCTGCAGCTCTATTGGTCTAAGCTAAATGTTATCCTCTGACATAGGCCTGTAGAAATGAGAGGAGATTTTGGCCACGGTTTTAAATATTTGAATAGGGTAAAAGCCAAGAAGGGTTGGAAATTATTTAGCCTACTATTAGGGGATATAATTAGACATACTTGGGTATAATTAGACTTGGATTAAATGAAGGGGGAAAAAAAGCAATGCGAAAAAACAACCTTGCTAACAGTGAGGTCCCTTATATATGGGAATAAGGCAAAAATGTGTGAAAACTACAGCAGAAATGGAGTAGGTGACAGGATGAGTCTTTTATCTCTAATACCATGAGCCAGCTTATGCCTTTTTGTGAACCGAGCGTGAAGGGATGCCCTTGGAAGCTCACAAGCACAATCCATAGTTTATGACTGAGGATACCATTTTGCCCAACATGTCCCCAACTGACCAGAGGATGTTAACCAGGATGCATAATCTCTCTCTAAACCATTGTGGGTTTCCGTGCATGAGACACAGTATTATATTAAGTAGGATCAGCAATGAGCCTGTTTTTTTGTTTTTTGTTTTTTTTACTGCTCCAGCAAAGGTGAGATTGTTTATCAGGAGACAGTGTTAGTAGAATTACATAGGAAAGAATGATAGTACCGCATCAGGCAGTGACCCAGCAGAGAAAGTCCTGAGGCTTTTGTGGGGATACACTGAGAATTAAGGTGTTGGTTTTTTTAGCTCCACACAGTGAACTATTCACAAGTTAGGCCACAACTTCTCAGTTGTAGTAACTGAGGTTTACAAAGGTCCACTGCAGAGTTTTTCTTTGAACGTTAGAAAAAATAAAAGCAAAAGTACTGAAAGAAGTTTAAGGTGGAAAAATCAAGGACTTCAAATGTAGGTAATTCAACTGACTTAAATTCAACTTTTATGCAATCCTAATTTTACCCTTTTTTGTGTTTTGATACGGTCTTTAATTGCACAATCACATACTATTTGGTGACTAATTCCAGACCCAGGGCTGATTTGGGATTGTGTGAACTAAATAAGGCATGAGACCACACACAGTGAATAAAGTGGATAGAATGGAATATTGAACAGCTGCCTTGTTTACCGAGTACCACCCACTAAATGAAGAAGTGATTCTGCAGATTTTTTTTTTTAAGTACATGATCAATATAATTAAATAATCACTGTGCAGAAATACAAAGAAGAGCAGAGGGTCTATATGGGCAAATCGAGCCTCCATCTCTAAATCTGCCACTTAGTCAAATCACACTTGTTGCTGTATTTTTTTGCAGGTCCCAAGAATGCCTTCTATCAATCGCCCCTTTCAATGATTGCAGTGCATTTCTGATTTAGTTAAGCCTAAGCCAACCTACCCTCAGTATAACAGCTGGAACTGCTTTCTCAGCTTGTTTTCCTTTCACACAGTGTTATAATGAGGGTGAAATTTCATGACTGTGTGACTAAGGACATATATATTCCATCTATAGAACAAAGTGCATTTGATCTGGCATACAGATAATGAATGACACTTAGCACAAGTAGTTTTTGTGTTAAATGTCAGAATGTCATTAATTATAAAACCATTTCTTTTTCCACCCTCTGAAATACAGAAATCTTATGATGCATCATCTCCATAGATCGCATGATACATCACTTAAAATTATCACAGGAAATTTTCCTAATTCCATTTGACCAGTAATGTTTAGAGAGAATCTGGAAAAGTTAGCAAACTTCCTGCTGGAAGTGTAGAAAAAATGTAGTGTTTTAAAAAGTAAAGAAACATAGAATCACAAAATCATAAATTCATTTGAATGGAAGGGACCTTAAAGGTCATCCAGTCCAACTCCCTTACAATGAAAAGGAACACCTACAGTTAGATCAGGGTGCTCAGAGCCCCTTAAAGCCTGACTTTGAATGTCTCCAGGGACAGAGCATCCACCACCTCTCTGGGCAACATGTTCCAGTGCCTCACCACCCTTACTGTAAAATTTTTTTTCTTATAGCCAGTCTAAATATCCCCTCTTTCAGTTTGAAACCATTTCACTTTGTCACAACAGACCATGCAAAATAGTCTATCCCCTTCTTTCCTATAGCCCCATTTAGATACTTGAAAGGCTGGACATTGAGATGCTGACCACCACTCTCTGGATATGATCTTATAACAAATGGTCCACTTATCCACTTATCAAATTCACATATTTCCAATTTGGAAAGAAGGACATTATGGGGGACCATGTCGAAAGCCGTACTGAAGTCCAGATAAATGACATCAGCGACTCTTCCCTTGTCCACTGCTGCAGTTAGCAATCATAAAAGGCCACTGTCAGTCAGGCAGGACTTGCCCTTGTTGAAGCCTAGTTGGTTGTCTTGTATCACCTTCCTGTCTTCCAGGTGCCTCAGCATAGCTTTTAGGAAGATCTACTCCATGGTCTTCCCTGGCATGGAGGTAAGACTGACAGGTTGGTAGTTCCCCGTGTTGTCCTTTCTACTCTTCTTAAAAATGGATGTGACATTGATTTTTTTTTTTCCAGGCACCAAGTCCCATTCCAGTTGGGCCTTGGCCTTCCTGACCCTGTTCTTACACAGCCTAGCAACATCCCTATACTCTTCACAGTGGATTTCACTTCCTGTTCAATTTCTTCTTGCTCTCCCGTTTGACCAGCAGGTTCTTGTTCAACCATGCCAGTCTTTTATTTTCCTTTCCTGACTTCCTACAACTGGGAATGGAGAGCTCTTGTGTCCTAAGTAAAGCTTCCTTAATGATCTGCCAGCTCTGTTCTGCTCTGTTATCCATGATGGAAGCTTCTCAGGGGAGTTTGTTGTTTAATTCCCCGAAGAGCTGGAAGTTGACTTTCCTAAAATTTAGTGACCTGATTTTAGTGTGTACTCCATATCCCTCAGGAGTGTGAAGTGTACCATTGCGTGGTCACTACAGCCTAGGCAGTCTCCAGTCCTGATGTTACTGGTGTTGGTGAACAACAGGTCTGGCACTGCATCCCCCTTGGTGGAGCTGTCTATTACTTGACTCAAGAAGTTATCTTCACTGTATTTCCGGAGCCTCCTGGATTGCCTACAGCTCACCATGCTACTTTTCCAGCAATTGTCAGGGTGGTTGAAGCCTGCCAGAAGGATGAGAACCCATGCTCCTGTAACTGGCTTCATCAACGGGTTCCAACTGATCAGGAGGCCTGTAGTAGATCCCAATCACAAGGCTCCCTTTGTTGCTTCCATCTCTAACTCTCACTCATAAGCTTTTGACTTGCTCATGGTCATTCTTCAGTGACAGGTCTTCAACTCTATTCCTTCCTTGATGTAGAGAGTAACGTCTCCTCCCCTCCTCCTCTCCTTCCTCACCTGACCCTTCTGAAGAGCTTGTAGCCCTCAGTAGTCACACTCCAGTTGTGGGAGTGACCAGTGACATTCAGTGACAAATACATGGAAAAAACACTCCTGAATAATCAAAACAAATATTTGTTTGAATCTGTATGCTTATACTTTTCAAAATATGTTTGTATCTGTCCTGATGAGACTTTTTCTTTTCTTTTGTTTATAAATCCCAGACCAGAGTTTCCAGCATTAATATTAATGAATATCTTCAGCCGGTTTCTAAAGGGAGCAGATGAGTCTTTCAAAAATGTATATGAGAGAAAGTAGAATCAGTGTAAAAGGTAGGGCCCAGAAGGCCAACAGAGTGTTCCTGTTTCTATCATATTAGTTTGCTGCTGACTTTTGGAAATCACATCATTTGTTTGTGCAAAGCTTCTTTATTTGTAAAGTAAAGATAATTTGCTTCATAAAGTTTATAATTTATGTTGAGGTCTCTGATGAAAGTCATGGCAGAACTGCAAACCATTCCTCTTACAATTTGTCTATAGTTGAAAGCCCATCCATCTGAGCTACTATTCAGGTCTCACCAATACTTCAGAATCAATTGATTCTGATTTACTAAAATACTTGGTTCTTTGAGGTATACAAATGAAACATTTAGTCATCTACACATCTAATCCATGTATAACTATTAAGTATTTTTCTTGATTTAGGACAATTGTTCAGCAACGTAACATACAGTTTAAGAGCAAGCATGAAATACATCCCCTCTCAAAAGAGGTACAACACTTCACTTTAGGGATATATAAACCTTACCATTGGTGAAAACGTCTCTGGATACCTCTTGCCAATCTCACAGAGGTGCTGTAAATGTTAATGCTTCTGCATTATTCTCTGAGTTTGGATGAAAGATGCTCTGTGAAGAAAAGGCATTTTTATGTCTCATTAAACTTGAAAAGAAGGATAAAGTGATAATACGAAACAAAACAAATCCGGGAGAGAAAAAAATGTGCCTATAAAGGGGATATGAGTCAGTGATGTCAGCCATGCCCATTTGTTGACATAATTGAAGTTCTCTGTTCTGCAATTTTGCTATATAGCAAAGAGTTATTTAAACAGATGCTGTACCTGCCGTAAGAGTATGCATACTGTTTGAAATCCCCTGTCTTTGCTCACTGCCCTCACACACAGTATATCTTCGAACTGTTGCTGAATGGATAATATATATTTCATAATTCAGACTGTCAGTATTTCCTTTACATAATTATAACAGCAGGAAATATACAAGGCCTTTGTGGAATTTGAAAACTCTATTGCCTTGGGCCATATTTAATATGTAATAAATTATTCAGCAACAAAGCACTCTTCATTCTATTTACAGTAAGTTAGAGCTAAGTGTATGAGGTACACATAGCTAACATGAAGCAGTATTTACTATCGCTGCCAAGGCTGAAGTTTTTTCAGAAGCCATTAGTCTCATGTTCAGTGAGCCAGATCCCCATCAGGTGAAAATTGGCATAGACTCATTGACTTTACCTTGAAAGAATGGGAAATGCAAATGGTCAGCTTTCTGGTCCCTAGATGAGAATCAGAAAGTTCAAGGAATAAGTGTTGTGGTAGTTCGCGTTTAAGTATGTTGTAAGCTACTCCATACGTTTGTTTTTCTGTCTATCTGAATACAGTGCTCTTGAACAGAAATCTGTCAACAACAACATTGTGGAAAGCTAGTTTTTAAATTGAAAAAACATAGACTAATAATATTGGGTTCTCTGAGTTGGATCCACCAGTGTGCATCAGCATATGCCTGAGCTTCATCCCCTGACAGCAAACAGAAAGGGAGATGTGCTATGTCTAGCCTTTCCTGCTGACAGAAAGGGATTTTTGTTGCACAGAACATGTGCTTACTGAGATTGAGATTTCAGGCATTTATTTTAACCACTTAAGTTTTCAAATAGCAGTTGTTTTTTTCATGCCCAAACTAGGCTGAAAACTTTTACTTGTAATGACCAAAGCCACCTACTCCACCTACCTTAATGCTACTTTGGACACAGCCAGCAAAGGTACATGTGCTAGTGCTTGTGAGTTAAAAAATAATAATAATAATACAAGAAACGGTTTACTCTTCTAACTGGTGGAAGTTGAGCTTTA
>PPHD01024921.1:0-11946 GCA_002909625.1 Bambusicola thoracicus
ATTTAATATTAGACCAGGCTGCCCAAGGCCCCATCCAACCTGGCCTTGAACACCTCCAGGGAGGGGGCATCCACAACCTCTCTGGGCAGCCTGTTGCCTACTGCCTGTGTTGCACAAGATCTGTCACAGTAGCCACTTGCCCTAAACTTCTGCAAGTTTACTGGTTGCATCACTTGGCAGCTGTTTGGTGGAGCCCAGACAAAGGATAGGGCAGTCTACAGTGTGGCTATAGACTAAATAGTTGGTTCTAGAAGGTCCATTATTGGATAGAAATCACAATGCTTTATAAGATTTGACATTTGGAATTTTATCCATTTTCAGAATACTGTCCATTTCAGTGCCTAAACAAGAGCTGAAAGAAGAGATACAAGCTGTTCATTAGATATAGTGCGCTGAAATCAGAGAGCCTTCTCCATGCTGAGTTTGAGAGATTGGATTTACAGAGACACGACAAACATACTGCTCTTCACAGCCAATAAAAGAGCAAAATGTCATCCATTAGAGCACATACTAAAAAGTGAAGACTAAGGGTGAAAACAATATACTACAGAAAATACATTCTGTTTTAGCCCTGTCTGAATCCATCAAAATTCATCCCTACTTTTTCCCTGGTAGTGCTAATGGATGAGAGTAAAAGTAGCCCATCTCCAATCTACTCTAAGAATCTGAGCTTGCAAGACAAGTCACTTGCAATTGCAAGAAATCCACTTGTGACTCAAGAAAAAGCAACTCTTTCCAAAAATCACAATAAGTTATTTTTATCTCCTAAGCTAATGAGAAAACAGATGGAAAAGTTGTGTATAATAGGATACTGACTCTTCTGTCCTTCACTTTCTACTCTATGTAGCACTGAACAGATACTACACACATAAAAGCTTGGGGAGATTAAACTCTCCTGGTAGAGCTGACCTTACAAAGAAAGCTCTAATGGCAGATCTGTAAAAAAACATGAGATATGCGACATATTGAAAGCATTTTCACCTAAGAAAAGCAAAAAAAAAATTCAACATCACGCTGGAACCTTACAACTTCAAGGGGGGAAGTGGTAGCCTCTTCTGTTCCAACTAGAAGAAAACATATATTATCTGTTCTGCCCTCATGTGGCCCCAACTGGAGTACTGATCCCCAACACAGGAAAGATGTCAAGTTTTTGGAAGAGGGTCTTGAGGAGGGCCACGAAGAAGATCAGAGGGATGGAGCACCTCTCCTGTGAAGACAAGCTAATAGAGTTGGGCTTGTTCAGTCTGGAGATGAGGGGCTGCAAGGAGACCTCATCACTGCCTTCTGATATTTAAATGGAGATTATAAACAGGAGGGAAATCAACTTTTTGCATGGGTAGATAATGACAAAACAGATGTTAGGGTTTTTTGTTTGTTTGTTTGTTTTTCCCAGATATATTTCATCATGCAGTGGTTTTATCTTTATTGGATGTAGGTAATGCATTCAGATTAACCATCAGATACCTCCATCAAACACGCTTTCCTTCAGCTTAGGATGAGATGCTTGTCTCATCTCCAGTCCTAACCCTAGGAACATAATTCTCTCAGGAACTTGTACTGCTTAAAATTTTATTCAGAGAAAATTTTAGATTTAGCTTCCCCTCCCTATTTTATTTTTCTAAATCCTTGCTACAATTCAAGTCCCTTCAGTTCATGCTGAATTGGCAGATTTGCCTGTTTTCTATGTACAATTTGATCTTACAATTTACCGTCCCAAAAATGAAAACAACCTTTAAATTGTCTTGTACTGAAATTCTTAGGGGGCATCTTTCATCTTCAGTAATAGTAAAACTAAAGCAAGGAAAGACTGAGTATAAGAAGATGGATTCAGAGCTCAAATTTCTCAGTCATTTGCAGAATGGACAAGATTGAGGCAGTAACAGCAGTGTGCTACAGATGTTGGTTAGTTAAACAGTGACAGGCCACCAGAGAATGCAGGAGAGCACATCTCTTTCATGGTTATGACAGTCCAATGATGTTGCCCTGGGAGTTGATGGGTTTTGTTCTGATTGTATTATGCATCCCCTGCACGTTTGTTTGTTCTGCAGCGAGAGCTGACAGGACCCAGCTCCTCTTCCCACCACTCTTTCATTCTTGACATTTAATCCACTGATGCACACATCTCTCAGTTTCTTCTTACGCAAAGTTTTTGGAAAACCAAGTATTAACATTGGTTAATAAACAGTCAACATGGACTTTTCCCTTCAAGGCTTTGGGATATTTATTTCAAAACTGCAAATACTGGATCAAAATCCTTTCTACTTTGAAGTCCAAAAGAACCTGAATAATTGAAAGTAACAACTCCTCAGTCTCAAGAAACAAGATACAGAGTTCATGGTCAACTGCACAGTCAGTGCGGGGAACAAAAGAAACTGGTAATAATGAGATACCACTTAAGTGCTATTTCCCTGTAGGGTTTGCAAGGCTAAAGCTTGCTAATACTGAAGTATCAGGTAAGTGCTGTTCACCTGTAAAGTATGCAACGCCAAGGCAAGTTCTCACTTTCAAGTGCTTATTCCAGAAACCCATCATGTTTAATGTTAGATTACTGGTATAAACATCGGTTCATTTTAAAGTAGATTACATATGTCATGCATGTATTAAGCAAATGAGCATCTGAATACAGTTAAAATTAAAGAGGTTACCTTGCAAACATTTTTTATATTCAAAAAGCAGTTTCTGAAACACCTTAAGTAGAAAAATCTACTTTAATATTCTGTTGGGGAGGCTTTGTTCTTGGTCAGCTTCCACCTGCATAGTAGTGAACTGTAAGCCCTGCCATCAGATGCTTATGTACAGGTGCTTCATTAACAGCCATTGTTATTGTGGCATTCACATGTTCACAAGCTGCCTCAGCCTCCCCAGGGAAAAGCATACATGTCTGATTTGTGATGCAGGTTCAATCTGCCTTAATGACAGAAACAGTTCTAAAGGAAACTTAAGTTTGCTCGGATCAACTACTAACTACTTATGAATAAACACACATACAAACCCTCAAATACTAACAGCCTTGAATACCTGACCAACTTCACATTTGCTATCTCAGAAAATAGGGCTGTGTTGGTTGAAGGCTAAAATACAGTTATCTCCACATTGCAATCCAAAAAACATTTTTGTTTAAGGATTCAATTCCTAGAACACTGGAGGGAATTCATGAATATGGGTTAATCAATGTTAATAATCAAGTCTCTCTTCTTGCACACATTCTGTTAAAGTTTCTAATAATTGTCAGCAAACACCTCTTTCTCAGGGCAAAACTTTCCTCAAAGAAAACCAGCAGAAGAGTTTGACCTAGTATAATTTGTATTTGTTTAATGAGTCAATGCAAGCTTTCAGAGAGATAGATGCTTTATTGTGCCTTTTGCATAGGCACTCACCAAGGAGACTGAAACAACATCAATGCCTTTTAAATAAAACTAAGAACCTAAACTGACTTATGCTTAGACTGTCACTACCATAGTGAGAGCATATGATTATCAAATTCCAGTACAAACACAATCCAACAGCTGTATCTCACTTCTTATTTGAACAGAAGAAATACTATGCACACCTGGGAGTACTTCCCATGAAAAGACTGCTCAACTCTTTCTGGCAGGTAACAGTGCCTAGCTACTAACGGCAAGGTAATTTTCAAAATGAACTAACTTCCTACAGAGGACATATTTGTTTTTCTTCTAGTAGGAGTCTGAACAAACAATAAGTTCTAGTGTCCCAATTTGTCAAATTTCAATACAATCCACTAAAAGTATTGACAGATCTCTTCAATTAAATCAAAAGCACAGTAGCATTCAGAATTTTTTAACAGCAGTATTTCTTCAGCGTGTGTGCTCACCTGAGTTTTTCCACATTTAGAATGTCTCCTTGGAAGAAAGTGGGGGTTGGGGGGAGCAACAATGAAGGGAAACAAACAAGCAAAACAAAAAACAACAACAACAACAAAAAACCACCTAAACTCTGAAACCTGCAGTATATTCTCCATCTTCTTGCAGATACTGCATATTCAAAACCAGAAAAAATAAAAAAATCTCTTGCAATCATGTCTTGGCTTATCCTGAAATTTAACTCTCTCCACACACTTCACAGCTTGATGAAGGCTTTGCTGGATGGTGAGAACTTTTTACATGACTTCTCATCTGTTCAACTAGTGCACACTCCTTGCCCTAGAATCTCTCCCCCATAAACATTGTGAGTTTTCTTGGACCAAATCAAGCTTTCAGCTTTCTCTAGTAACAGTTATGATGCAATTCTAGCAATCACCATTGGACCTCTGGTAACCACTCTGGTGATCTGTTGTTCACTTTATGTTTAGCTCTTTCGCTTGCATTTAATGAAACACATTCACAAAGGGGAAAGGTTACTTAACGAGAGTAAAAAAAAGTGAGGATGCTGCAATGAACGTCCCTCTCTTTCATACACACTACAGATACCACAAATCTCTTCACTAAGATTATTTTCCTCACAAAGAGTACCTGAATGCTCCTTGGCATCCTTAGCTCCTTTGCAACTCATAACTGCAAGAGTGAGGTGAGGTATAAATGAAACATCAGCCCTCCACTAACATGTCATCTACATCCCAAAAAAGTTCAAGATTTCAGCCTGGAGATACTGCTATGGGTGGATAATAGCATGAGATATTGTCCAACTGTTTAATTCATAAACCTAGTAGCTAAAAATTATTCAACTGAACTGAAAGTGTAGAGAACTTCAATAGCGCTCAGAACAAAGTACAGATGCACTTGCAAAGTTGGTCAGCATTGTCACTGTAAATCTAACTTCTAGAGAAAATTAAATCCCTGTGAAAGCAGTGGGAAGCTCCCAAGGCATCAAGGGTAGTGCTTCTGTTTGTATGGGTCACACTTTGGTTCTCTGCACCTCTTCACAGTTGACACAGAGCACTTCACTCCTACATGCACTACAGGGTACATTTCAGACAGAAACAGTACCACAAAATGAGGGCACTAAGGCAGCATCACAATAAACAGTATTCTGTACCCAAAAACATAAACTCATAGATGGGAGAAAGAAGTAAAGCAGGAGTAACAGAGCAGAGAAGCAAACAAGGGAATGAAGTGCCAAAGTCAGCAGGCAAGATGAGAAGTGAAGACAAGGCCTGTGAATAAGAAGAAAAAAAAGCAGACAGGAAGGAAAGGGAGATGGCGATCAGAGACTGGAATGTCATTTGAGAAAGGAATAAGTTCTTATTTCTGATATGTATTATCTACTGTGGCAACAGATCATCTTTCACTTCTTTCCTCATTTAAGTCAGGGAATAGGAAAAGAAGAACCTATAAAATTTGGGGCTTCTTTCACCTGAGTATATGCCAGCTGGAGTTAACGGGTAACAAGCGAAGAATCAAATCAGAATCATGCTTAACAATCTCCAGTGACCCCACAAGTGACATTTTCAGGATGTGGATTGTATGGAGCGATTTCAGATCTCAGTCAGTCTACTTACCTCTTCCTTTCTGCTCCTCAGAAACAAAACTGACAGAAGGTGGAAAAAGGGGCTAGCTGGAACAAATGGCACAATTTCCAAACTGCAGTCAAGGCTTCTTCTCTTCGCTTTTCCAAACAGGCTGCTCACATCAGAGGTCAGAAACCAACAGGATGGCAGAAAAAGAAATCATAAACGCAGACTCTGAATGACATGTAGTAATAGGACCAATATATTGGATTGAGAGCATTTTGTGAAGGCTATTGATGAAAAGCGGCAGATTTCAGTGTCATAGTAATTTTTATACCGTAACAGATGCCCGGTGCTGCCAACTAGCTGCATTTCTCCTCTGTGAGCTAGCAGTTCCCATTTTCAGCTTAAAAGGTTTCAGATTAGGAGCCCTCCTGACAGAGAAAAGCATGACACCATGAATTAATTGTGGGTCCTCATTCCAGCCATCCAAAGCAATGTGGTATCATCTTCATGCATTGCAAGGCAAACAAACAAACAAACAAAAAAATCCAACAACCATGCCTACATTTTTTATTGTGCTTAGTCTTTAATTTGTGAGAAAAAAAAAGCCTGCTACTTCACCACGGAGAGGCTGCTCAGCCTTGGCTCATTCTTGCCATGTCGCTGTTCACTTTCAATTAAAAGATGAACACTTACAGAATCACAAAATGACCTGAGTTAAAAGGGACCTTAAAGACCATCTAATCCCAGCCTCCTGCCACAGGCAGAAACACCTTCGACTACACCAGGTTGCTCCAAGCCTCATCCAACCTAGCCTTGAACAGCTCCAGGTGTAGGGCATGCAGCTTCTCCAGGCAACCTGTGTGAGTGCCTCATCACCCTCTGAGTAAAGAATTTCTTCCTCATACTTAACCTAAATCTCCCCTCTTTTAGTTTAGAGCCATTATCCCTTGTCCATAATAGGGCATACACTCCTTGACAGGGTCCCTTTCCATCTTTCCTGTAGGCCCCTTTAAATACTGGAAAGACGCAACGAGGTCTCCTCAGAGCCTTTTCTTCTCTAGACTGAATAAGCCTATCTCCTTCAGTCTTTCTTCACAGGAGAGGTGTTCCAGCCTTCTTCCTGGACTCCTCTAGACCCACTCCAACAGTTTCACATCTTTCTTGTGTTGGGAGCTCCGGGCCTGGACACAGTATTACAGGTAAGGCCTCAGAAGGGCAGAGTAGAGAGGGACAATCCTCTCCCTTGCCCTGCTGACCATCCTCTTTTGATGCTGTCCAGAATGCAGTTGGCTGCTGGTACACATTGATTGGTCATTCCAAGTTTTTTGTCCACCAAAAGTTGAAAATCCTTCCCTGCAGGGCTGCTCTGCACCCATTCTCCATCCAGTCTCTATCTGTTGGGATTGACCCAACCCAAGTACCGGGCCTTGTATTTGGCCCTGGTGAACTCCATGAGATTCACGCAGGGCCATTCTCTATTCTCTCCAGGTCCCTAAAGGATGACATCCAGTCCCTCCTGTGTGTTGATTGCAGTTTGTTGTCTGAAGATTTAAATGCTGTTCTATTAACTCACGTCAAAAAAGCCATGTCTCAGAGAACTCTACATCAGTTTATTAACTCTTAAGTAAGTCATAAGATATCAAATAATGCTTCCACTTATAAAAGAGCTTATAAATGGGAAGGAGACTGACTTCTTACACAGTCTTAGTGACAGGACAAGGGGGAATGGTTTTAAACTCAAAGAGGGGAAGATTTAGATCAGACATCAGAGGAAGTTTTCTGACATGGTGAGTGGTGAGGCACTGGCATAGGCTGCCCATAGAAGCTGTGGATGTCCCATCCCTGGAGGTATCGAAGGCCAGCCTGGATGGGGCCCCAGGCAGCCTGGTCTAGTGGGTGGCAACCTTGTCCATTGTAAGAGGGGATGGGACCAGATGGTCTTTAAGGTCTCTTTTAACCCAAACCCTTCTGTGATTCTATGATTCAGTCTTTGAAATATGTGAGTAGCATCGCACATACAAACAACACAAACAAATGCGTTACTAACTCATGGCAGTGAAGCACATGCACAGGTGTTACTGGGAACAGGTTTGGCTTTGTCCTTAAAGTTTTAGGAAACTGAGAATAACAGAAAACTGTGTCCCTTACTCATTTCCACTCAAATGCAGAAATATAACAATGTATTTTCAACGTGTAAAATAATGACTGCAAATTCTCACAGTAGTACATATTTTTCAAAATTGATGTCCAGTTTAAGCAATGGATGTTTTGACATGAGTTGCATCACATGAAGGCTGAAGAATTGGACCTCCTACCTCCTCAGCTAAAGGAGATAATTCATTGCTAAGCTGCTTTGCAAATAAACCAGCAGTGCACCTGCTGCTGGTTCCTGTTGTTCAATGGTAAGCCTTCTGAGAAGCATCTTCTTATACTGGTGAAAAAGATAAGGCTTCAGCATGGGCTTCTTCCCATTCATTCTACATTCACTAAGTTTTCAGATGCAACATTGAAAAGACCACACACTAAATTAAAACCTTGTTTTTCTTCCCAGTGACCCTTCCAGGTGTTGTTTCTTGCTCCATTCCAGATTTCAAGACAACATCCTAGCTCCCTGGGAAGAACACTGACCTTAAGTGCTCCAGAAAGCATGAAGAGTAAACCTCGATACTAGATTCTCCCACACATCACCTCCCCAGCACCACCCTTTGAGCTGCCTGATAGTGGGGCAAGGAGCAGATAAGGAACCTGAACCCCTTTAGGACCAGATCAAGCAGCTAACTCACAGATTCACGCTGACCTTTCCTTTGGAAGCACTGGCTCTGCCTCATCAGTCCTGACATATGAGCACACATCTCCTGGGAAATAAAAAATCTGAGTAGCTGGACTATTTATTCAAGGATATTTGAGAAATCCTGTAAAACATAATTGTCATAAGCTTTCATAGCTTGATTTTAGGGCCTCATCCAAAGACTGCTGAAGAGAGCAGTTGCATGGGTTTTGACTTATAGCTATGGCTAGGACTATAAAACATAAAACAAAATTCCTTTGCTGCTGTTAATCTTTACGAAGACTAAGACAGATGATCTTTCTGTAGGGCTTTTAGAGGAGCAGACTGCCTGAAGAAGTTGCCAGTTACCAAACCATGTGCCCAGGTGACTCTACAAAGTCATTCATACCAAAACCAGACTAAGAGACTCATGTAATTCTGATTAAATTTCTGTACTGCGCTCTGCGCTATTAGTCTTATGGATGCTTTAGTTAGGCACGATATTTTTTCTTTTTAATTAAAAACAAAATGTCAGTCTCTTGGGGGTTCTATTTTTCTTTCCACTTCTAACTTCAGTACAAACACACCACAAAAATTATAGCCTCGGTCAAATAAAAATAACTGAAGAACTTGCAGCTGTTGATAATTTCCCAAGTATCCAACATCGTTCATTTAATGATGGAACAATATGCTCCAGTTTCAGTCCTTGTACAATGCTACATGAACAGGAGGCAGATATTTGAGTTGATGTGAATGCCAAAGGTGAGTAAACTGTTACAGCAACCAGAGAAGGGGCTAGAGAACAACACAATGTAGGCCACTGGGTGTCCACATGAAACATTTCTCCGTGCCTGTTCTTTCTCATTTAAAACCATTAGTCAGCTCACTAGTTGGTTAGATCAAGCTCACAGAGTTATTTATATGTGCAGCTGGGAAAAAAAAAAAAAAAAGTTCTCAATACAAATTCACAATTTGGAAAACAATAACTATCTGCAGCTGCTAAATATTTTCCCAAATTTACCTGCTTGCAAATGAGACCAAGCAAATTAGCAGACGATGCTTATAAATTCACAACACTCAAGAGTACCAATGAAATACAAAAGAAAAACTAGGACTCGGGTAAAACGTAAAATTCAAAGGCTCAGAAACAACAAAGAAATCAGGAAACTTCATTATAATTGGAAATTTGGACCTTCTATTAGGGTCCATTGCCTCATTCATATGCATAAGGGCACAGTTAGAGGTCATAAAGTCAGAGCATTCAGCAGGTAATATTTAAGGAAAAAAAAAACCTGTTATCTTGTTAAGGGCCCATTGCAACAGCAAAATCTATAGCATGACAACCAAGGAACAGTTTTAAAGAGAGGGGAAAAAAGTTAAAGTTGACAGTAGTTTCCCTCCAGAGAAAAAAACAAAACCACCAAACTGATTTTGTTCAGCTTTTATATTTCATATTAGACATACTATTAATGTAACCTGTGCCACAAAGCACCTGCAGAAATAGCTATAACAAAAAACAAGGAAAACAGAAAATATCCTCACAAACAGACAATCCCAAATCACAGCAACACTCCTGCATGTCCTGCATTTCGTAGGTAGAGACTTATCCAGTAGCAACCTGAGCCTTCTCTTGGGCATGGATTTAAAGCTCTTGGTTACCCCCAAAAAGAGTTATACCGAGTGCAGGTTCCTCCAGGGTAAATACCCAAGAATTATGTCTATTTTTGAAATAAACCTTTGCCCAGTAGCAGCCCTTGCCTCCCCTCAGTCATTCTAGTAAAGCCTTTAGTCTCCTCACTTGAGAGGTCAAATTTAGGAAACTCGCCACAGAAAAGTACAGGAAATGTCTGAGTGCATTTTTTTCTCTTGTGGAGAAACAGTGCATGCCTGGTATTTTCCTTTCAGTCTTTCTCTATCTGAATTTGAGGCTTTTTGCCTCTTCTAGATGCATTTCCAATTTGTCTGTTTGGGAGGTAGATGCTTGCCTGGTGTCTACACTAGCTTCCTCCCATCCATAACTCAGGACATAAGTGTCATAGATTTCGGATACTCAAGAAGAAAGCAAAAAATGGGGAAAGAACAAGAGTCAAAGACAGACAGGAAAAGACTGATGACTAATCTGTTTCAAAGGTCTGTTTTGAGGAGTTGCACTGTCTGCCAAGAGTGCTGGAGAAGCAATGGACGGGGATCACACTGGTCTGGCAGTCATATTCTCAGTCCAGCAAACAGCAACGATGACAACCAAGGAGACAAAGAAGAAGAAAAAGACAACTCCCTGGGTTCCATCTCAGGTATCCTTTTGTGCCTGCTGGGTTTGCAGGTGCACTGTCCCAAGGTCATAAACAAGTGAGGTCGTAATAACAAGCTTGTGAAAAATAAGTTTCTATCAAAACTTTCTCGTGGGAAAGGTATGTCAGGATGTCAGCAAAACAAGACTATCCCATGAGAGAACAGGATCCAATACCTCCCTAATAACCTCCTCCGACTGAATGTCATGGTGATGTCCTGGTTCTGCAAATGTTTGAGATATACCAAGCACACCCCAGAAAGTCAGAAAGTATTTCTTATTGGACCTCCACAGGCACTGAGGAACATGGTTTAGTGAGCATTATGGTGATGGGTTGAAGGTCGGACTAAATGATCTTAGTAATCTTTTCCAACCTTAATGATTCCATAATTATATGAAGGTAATGCAAGGAAGGGATCAAGCAAGACCCTGGTCATCATTGAGCTCTAACAGCCCACTAAGTATAGAGATTTTAGTATGCCCAGCATTATAGAGACATGAACAGATCCTGCACATGCACATGCACAGCTTCTGCATCCATCTGAATTAGCCTATATGCCATCAGTGGTACCCACAGTGCACTTTGGAAATCTTTCTGCTGGAGTAAGCTCTTCACACTTAAATCCCAGTCCAGCCAATTGTGTGCAGTGAAGCTTCAAGGCTTGCAACTATGGTATCACCCAGCTAAGTGAAGGGCCTACTATATTCTCCTTCCACCAGTAGGAAAAAAAAAGAAAACACATACCACTGCATCATACAGCTGTTTTATCATGGCACAATGCAATTCTGCATTCTCATTCAAATTAAAAGAAAGGTAAGGAAGCATCATCAGAAAAAAATCTTAAAATCAAAACTGAAATACTTACTTGAAAGTTTCTGTGGCTAATGTGAGACTGACAACTAAATGCTAGAGATTACTGAAAGTAACAATTCTACAATGCACCAAGAGTCTAAGGAGGATTGTCCGGAAATAGGCCAAGTGCAGGGTGCTGCACTTTTGTTGGGGCAATCCCAGGTGGAGGCCGGTCACAAGCGGTGTCCCTCAGAGGTCGGTCTTGGGACTGGTGCTCTTCAACATCTTTATTAACAACATAGACGATGGTATCGAGTGCACCCTCAGCAAGTTTGCAGATGACACCAAGCCGACCGGTGCAGTCGATATGTTGGAAGGAAGGGAAGCCATCCGGAGGGACCTGGACAGACTGGAGAAGTGGGCCCATGAAAACCTAATGAGGAATAAGGCCAAGTGCAGGGTGCTGCACTTCTGTCAGGGCAATCCCAGGTATTTATACAAACTGGGGGATGATCTTCTTGAGAGCAGCCCTGCGGAGAAGGACTTGAGGGTCCTGGTAGATGAGAAGCTGGACATGAGCCATCACTGTGCCCTTGCAGCCCAGAAGGCCAACCGTGTTCTGGGCTGCATTAAAAAAGGGGTGGCCAGCAGGGAGAGGGAGGTGATTTTGCCCCTCTACTCAGCTCTTG
>PPHD01024923.1:0-11946 GCA_002909625.1 Bambusicola thoracicus
GGTCTTAAACTGAGACAGGGGAGGTTTAGGTTAGGTATTAGGAGGAAGTTTTTCACTGGAACAGGTTGCCCAAGGAGATTGTGGATTCCCCATCCCTGGAGGCATTCAAGGTCAGGTTGGATGTGGCTCTGGGCAGCCTGGTGTGGTGGTTGGCGACCCTTCACATAGCAGGGGAGTTGAAACTGGATGATCATTGAGGTCCTTTTCAACCCAGGCCATTCTGTGATTCCTCTGATTACCTCTGCCAACCAGTGCAGGCAAGTAGGAAAACGGATTCCAGAGAAATAAGACTTGCATATTTTGGAAGCACAACTAAATGTTTAGCAGGTTGAAATGTACGAACCTAATGCCTTCAAGACTTTGCTGGTTTTAAGGAAATGTATATTCATGGTTTTTACTTTTAGAAAGTGGACACGTCATCAGCTATCTTTCTGGTGGAAAAGTTTTGCTGTATTGCGTGTAATGCCAGCAGGCCTCAGAATGCAGAGAATGATTTAGCTCACATCTACTGGGGGATGAAGAGTGTTTAAGCTTCTCTGTATAAATAGCAGGGCCCCACAAGCCATGAATCGGTCTCCCTATAAAAAATAATGACATTTGCTTAAAAAGCTCAGTGTTTCTGTAAATACTAAATATGCATTTATCTTTTAGCTTTCTGTTTTTTGAGACTTCAGGGCTTTCGTTTTCCATGCTTTGATCTGTGACTCTGAGGATATGAGTAATTCTTATAAGGGAAGTGAAGTTTCTTCATTGACCACATGAATGCAAGAGCTGGGCTTTTATGAAAGATAATTCAATACTATGAAATCAGTGATGAACCCACCTGAACTGGCTTAACCGAGACAACAGCTTTGCAGCATGCAAGGCACCGGAATGGATGAAGCAAAGGGAAGCTGAATGATTCCAGGTTCTGGAGTCACACTGCAACATTCGCATAGTACACTCAGAGTTCATTTTAATTGTTCCTTTTTCTCATAGACACTAAGAAAATGCTTTCCTAAATGCACCCTCTTAAGCATAATTTGTTTGGGTACACTGATAGACAGAAATTCAGCTTATTTATATAAGGTGAACCTATCTGATAATTTCTATTCACTTACTGTCTGCAAAACTTTTTTTGGTCTTTTAGATAAAGATTTGGTACTTCTGTGTCCCTCGCTTTATCACTAAAGTTACACTTGCTGGAAATATGCTCTTGGCTTAATAATGCTTAGTACAAAGGTACATGTACTTCTGACCTACGTGTAGGGGTCAGAGTTGTGGTTCAGAGACGGAAAGAGCTTTCTTTCCTTTTGTAAGCCGTGTCCCCACTGTTTGGCATTGCAAATATTGGAACGGTTCCTCTGTGACTCAGTATTTGAGACCTGCCAGTCTGTTAGCTAAGTTCTTTAGAATGGACTTTGGTTAATCTTTATTCAAATTTCACTTTCTCTTGGAAAATCTGGCTGTTTGTTTTCTGTTGTTGCTACATTTGTGGTTAGTGTCTTGAGGTCTACATTAGAATAACAGGAAAATAAAGAATGGCATTAGTGTGGATTTTCGTTTGGCATCAGCTAGCTGTATCATGACTCCAGCAACAGCTGAAACAGTCAGACGTGTATGTATGTGTGTGGTTCCTCAACCACATCGGTTTTTGCACAATAAATCCATTAGTGCTGATTGCTTCCCTTTCTCTAAATGGCTCTGCTTTTTCAGTTCATTTTGCTACCTCTAAATGTAATTCAACAAATGGCCTTCAGTGAAAACCGAAAGGGAAGGACGTGAGTGTATTATATAATTTAATGCATTAGTCAGAAACTAGCAGATAAACTTGTTAAGGGTGAGTCATGACTTTATTGCCTGCATCATCTCGATGTAAAAAGGATCTCTGTGTTTTTTTTTGCCTCCAACCTTATTTATTCTTTCCTGTTCTGTGTGTCAGATACCTTCTCTGTGCATGCCTAGGAAGGCACACTGTATGGAAGAGGCACCTGCTTTTGCCCTGGATACAGTATGCATTTTTAACTGTACCTGCTCATTTTCCTACCTGTGAAAACTCCCATTTTTGTTGTTTTTCTTTCTGAGCAAGTTGTAAACATGGCTTTAGCACAGGTTGTTGTTAAAGCACACGGGGACATGCTTGGTGCTTTCTGGCAGGTTGCACCACAGTGCCTGGCGGCTCCACAAAGCTCAGGCCTGCCTGCCAGGGCAGGAAGTGAGCGTGACACCTCATCTCGGGGCAGGCCGCCCACGTGCTGCAAGTGCTCTCTCAAAGGGATTATTTCAGTTTCCAAATTATTTGTTGTTAAATGGTGGTATCTCACCTTGGGCTTGACGTGGAGCCCACAGCGTAAAATCCGAGCTGCTCTCACAGCAGTTCACGCACTGCCTTGTTATGCAGCAGCTGAACCCAGCTGGGGGAAGGCGTGATTTTCCCCACAGTTCAGACTACTTTGTGCATTTTTTGAAGTGCTTGTGCGCTTCTCAGCACCCAAAGTTGCACACTGTGCCCAAGCAGTTGCAACACCTCGCTGCCACCGGAAGCAGAGGCCTTCCTTCCTTCCTCCTCACAGCCCTCACAGTGCCCCCGTTACCTGCTGCCACGTTCCCAGCCCCCTTTCTGCCCAGCTGGGACCTTTCCGGTGCCAGAGCAGCCCCACAGTTTGGCAGCACAGGGTCAAAAGGAGTAGGCTCCTTCTCTGGGAAGAGGTTGTTGGTTTCTTCTCAAGATTGTAGTCTTTATGCTGTCTCTTCAAATATCCCCCAAAGCAAGAGGCAAAGCAGCTGCTTAATAGAGTAGATTCAACACATCCTTCAAGGCCAGATCTGTGAGTCAAGCTCTTACTTATTTGCAGGGACATGCTGAGGAGCCTGTTTTTAAGGCACTTAACCCTCCAAGCAAGCAGTGCTATCAGAAATAATTGTAGTGATGCAGCTCCCTTTTCAAAACAAGCCAGCATTTGTTAGGTCAATGAACACAGTTGGCAGTGCCCTTTGATTAGAGGGCCTGGGCAAAATCCAGATCATATCTAAGGGCATGTTTTGCTTTTCCCAGATACGTCCTGCTGCTTTCTCTCTCTCTTTCTCTCTGTGCTTCTTCTTACACATCTTTGCCTCCTATGTTCTGTCCTTTAAAATGCTAAGTTCCAAAATCACTCCTCAGCTTCTGGACCTTCTGTTATCTCCACCACAGTGCTTTTCTCTCAGGAAAAGCCCATTTCACACTAGACTTCCCTGGGTATGTTTGCTCACACTTTACTATCTGCAGCCAAGGATAGTTGTTGACTACTGACCCACCTCTCCCCTCAGGAGCAGCACATGGGACACAAGGGAAGCACAAACTTTGATCAGAAAAGCAACACCCAAAGCCCTTCATTCCTCAAAGACCTTACGCTGAGTTACAAAAGGACTGCCAAAGGACCCCTGAAATTTTCTATAAAGCAATATGTTAAATATTTCTAATTCTGTGTGCTAATGGAAAAACATTTTTGTAGTCTGCAACCAATCACTCACATCCTTGGAAGTGCGGAATCTGGTTTACTGAAACAAAGGGTGTCACCTCTTGTGCCTAAATGCTCTTCGTGGTCTTTGTGAGGGCTTTGCAAAAAAGGTGGTCCTGTTCACAGTTAGCCAAGTCAGCAGTAAGACTAGGAGAATTGTTAATGATGTATTTTGCTGAGAGAGCATTTGGAGCGATTAGTAAAGTGATGTGTGATACTCCATGTGTATACAGACAGGTCCCAGACAGCAGTGGGCGGGATACCACAGGCAACATGCAGGGCCTACTGGCTCACCACACAGTGATACGGGCAGGGGAGCATTGCTTGGGGTGATTCCTTCCTTCAGTGTCATTTAAGGATGACATTTCCTCCGGTTTTGGCACATTTGATTTCTTTCTTTTCTGCCCCTAGTTGTGGTGAAAGCAACAGCATGTGCCAGAGAGTCCTTCACTCTGGGACATCTGCGTCCACACGTGGCTGTGTCGAGCGGAAACTTATGTTATGCAAACAGTAAATCCTATTGACTACAGGCAAAGAAGAGAACTGGTTTGCTCTGGGATGCAGCCTTGTGGCATGTAGTCATTGTTCCCATTTCAGCCCCACCTCTGAAGTAGACAGCTGCTTTGGTTATACTCACTGGATAAATGCTGGTGGCTGCGCATTAATGCCCTCTCTGCCTTTGCAGTAGCGAGACAGGTCAGTTCCTCATAGACAATCCCAGCATGCATGCTGTGTTTGTGTCAGTCAGCAGCAGTTATTTGTGCTAATGTGGGTCCCACCTTAGCTGGTTTGAGGGAGAGAGAGAGACTGAGAGACCTCTGAAGAAGCACTGTGGGCATCCTCTTCTAGGGCAGGGAAGGACAACTGGGGGCTCCCATCCCAATGCAGGTCTGCAGGCTGCTGGCATTCTGGACACAGGGAGCCTTTGTATCTCCAGACAGCTCACCCCAGTGCTGTGGGCTGCCAGGAGCCAGAGATACAAACATACAGGCAGCAGTTCTGTGGTGTCTTCTCCCTTTCGTGGAATGACATGCGTGCTCTCCTTATAGAATTATTGTGGATCATGGGAGGGTTATCGAAAGTAGTTCACACTCTCATTTTTAAAAAAATACTTTCAGAGGCTCTTTTCTAATTCTGAAGGAGGATTACTTGGCTTCCCAGGTATATTTTTAAAACATCTTCTGTGGCCATCCATAGGATTTATATAAATAGCTTCAGTAGAAAAAAAAATGTTTGAAAGGACTACTATTAACATTGAAGTCATCATCTTGAAAGGTATCTGTCTCTTCCTCTCTCTAGTTTTATAAACAGTTTCTATGTTAGGTAGCTACTTTGCATTAAGAAGACTCATTACTGCTGCTTGGCTCTCTGCAACTTTTCATTGCTCAACTCCTTTTGATCGTTAGGTGCTCTTCTGTTTATTATGTCTGTATCTGTTTAATGAGGTAGCTCCACTGGGTGCTGTTAAATCTGCTTCTCTTCAGCAGTACTGCTTGGTGACTGGCTTCTCCTGTCTACGCATTTGCATTTAGGGGATGTGGAGAGAAATCACAGAGATCTCGGCCAGAGGTGTAGCCCACAGTTAGTGTTACAGCTTGTGATAGTGCAAGGAAGAGTACTCTAACCAGGGTCTGAGCCCAGCCCACTTCTTCCATACATGAGCCCATGTGGTGGGGCTCTGTGTAGGTAGGTGACCATCCTAGGCACAGAGTATGCTGGAAGCTTGGCACGGCCCCAGGGACCTGCAGGCACCGCTGCAGCTCCTGCTGAGAGCCCTGGCCTGAGGGATGTGCACAGACACATAAGCTGTCTGAGAAGAACTGGCCCAGGACTGCCAGCCTCTTTGGAAGACACTGATATTTGAAGAGTATCAGAGCAACTAAAGGACACAATGGGAGTCCTGCTCAGCTAGGGCATCACAGCACGGAGAGCTATTTTTTCTGCCTCTTGTGCTCTGTTTGATCTGTTAGCCTGATTATAGTCTGTCATGCACACAGCTGCTATGGAAGTGTGTATGTAAATATGCACAGAAATAAATACACCTGCTTTGATAAATGCACCTCTGCTCAATGAACCTAACTAGTGTAAATCACAATAGATATTAAGTGCAGGGATAATAAGCAGAACTTTTTCCATTTGTGTGTATAGCAGATGTCAGAGAATGTATGTTCTTTGTCCCTATAGCAGTCTCTAGAGCATATGGTAACCAAGTGGATTAACGCATTGACTCTGCAGTGGAGATGGAGGAAAGGAGGAGTTTTGTTAGGATGTTTACTCTTGAAAATGAGAATTTAATCCTTAAACAAAACAGAGAAGGCCTTGAATGTAATCAGTAATGCTTCTGAGGTTGGAGTGCCCAGGACCTCCATCTATCTGCCACAGAAATGTCAAGGGGTGTGTGAACCCTGGCCAGATCCACACATGTCCAGCACACAGCTATGGCTCCTGCAGTCCTGAGGATCTCCCCTCTCCTCCCTTCCCTACCCCTCCTCTCCCCACCAGGACTATTACTATAGTGGAGCAATGCAGAAACAGCTGAGCTTCTGTGGACATTACTTGAAGTAGAAAGTACCAAATACTTTCCTAAAGGCACTTGACACATAGCAAGCAGAAGCCTCTAGCAGGTTGTCATTTATTTTTCTTCCATTTGTATGCTGGCCACACTGCTGCATGCAGCCTGGTGCTTACTTATACCAAGGCCTCTCTGCACCATTTCAGCACTAAGGTCAGGTGATGACATCTCAGTCTGACTGAGGATGCTCCTGTTCAGTGTCTGCAAAGCTCAGATTACTCTGTGTCTCCATGAGGCTGAAGGCAAACCAGCATATGCTGCTCCTTTGCTGGAGGCTGCTGGATGAAGGTTCTGGCAGAAGCGCCCAGCAAGAGCTTAGAAATAAAATCTGATCAATGGAAGAAAGAGGCAAAAGAGAGCAAGCAAATCTAATTGTCTACAATACTGTAATTAGTCCCCGGCGTTCATAGGTTCCTTTTAGACAACTGCATCCTTCCACAAGAATAGGTGTAAGGTTTATGATATCCGATGCTCAGCACAAGCTGGAAAATTCAGAAACTGATTCCCAGGCCTTATGCTCACTGGAGCCTGGCTACCTCTTTGTGTCACCTTTACTTGATCCACAGCTCAGATTATAGCTCCAAAAGAGACCACAAAACGTGATAAAATAGTAATTTACCCATATCAAACAGATGTGCATCTTTTGTGCCTCATCTCTCTGTGTGAATTGGCACAGCTTGGCTTGAATGAAAACTGATGGAAATCTAAATTTTTTACGCATTCAGGCTCTGTCTTTGCTCACAATGACCCTACTTCTGTTTTCCTTTCATTTTCTATCAACATTTGCAAAAGGAATTTCTTTTACTCACATTTCGGGAATCTTTTTCTCATAGATAAGCTTTAGATAAACTCACTAGCAGGCAAATGAATAGCAGAAGAAATGCATGATTTAACCGATGAGTCACATGTAACAAATAATGAATTATGGATGGCAGAACTCAAAAGAGAAGTCACAAGGCCTGTGCAGCATTTAAATCCTGTTTACAGCTCCAAATGAGGGTGCTTAGATTCAGATCTTTATATATTTGCCTACAAGCAGGCAATATTTCAGCTTCCTGGGAGCCAAAAAGGGATGCCACCAGTTTCCCTTCGGCAGTTCCTGCTCTGTGTACCTTCTTAGCCAGCCTATTAAAAAAAAAAAAAAAAAAAAAAAAGAGACAGAAAAACAGGAAGCCACAGGAGATGCAGAATCAATAAGCGTCCTTTAGCTGAAAAGTGGAGAAGATGGAGAAGAGCTGCCGCTGGCCAACCCACGCTGCAGGGACATCACCAGAGCTGCCAGGTTTTGCTGCAGCTGCTGACAGGCAGCACAGTGCTCCCTGGGCCCAGGAAGGCACTCCAGGGGCTCCACTTACGCTGCGTGTCTTGTGGTTAACTACTAAGATCTGCTTTCCAAAAGCCTCTGTTTCGTATTTCTCATGATCTTAACAAGTGTTACAATCACGCATCTGAAATTCATGTGTGGGCACAGGCAGACGAAACAAGAATCGTGCTTTGATTAGTTGTAGAAGTCTGGAGCTTGGAATAAAAGCATCACCATGTAATGAGCGCTATCTTAACCTTAGGAGCTGGGCTATATCTTAGCGTATATATAGCAGCCAGTTAAGATATCGCAACCTTCTGGCACAGAAATTGGTGTGATACTAATCTAACGCTGCTGCTCTTCAGGGCTGTGCTGACTGATATCTGCTCTGCACTGAACAGCCTCTGTCTCCCTGTCAGCAGCAGCAGAACCAGCTGATGCAGGGACTGTATTTAAGCAAGAGCAGCGTGAGGGGGTGCAGATGAGGTGCTCACCCTGGGCCGTGTACCTGGCTACCTCCTCAGCCAACCTCTTTGCCATCCATCTGACACAGTCCCTTCAGTTCTGGGCAGCTTCACTGTCTCTTCTTCTTCTTTTTTTTTTTTTTTTTTTTTTTGCTATCTGCAGCCTTTGCTTCCCACAGTCCTTCCTTTCCTCTGGGTAAAATGGTGATGTCCTATTGCCTCCTCTCTCTCTCTCCCTCCTTTTCACCAGTGGATCAGTTTGCAGTGCAGGACCCTTGGGGCAAAGGCTCTCTTACATGGAGTTTCTGCGGTGCCCACTATAAGGGTCCCAATCCAATCTGGACCATCTTTGTGTCAGTTATATATCTCTGTACATGAATGGCAGTGCCTTTACTCCCATATGGATGCAATAAGGTGATTTTGGCTCTGAATAACTTCTACACAGATGATGCATTCCAGCTCCTTTTTTGAGGAACACTTCATATCAGATGCTGTTTCTGAAGGCCCAGCTGAAATCAGATCACACATGTGAGAGATGGCAGGTGATGAGCACCTCCTTCAGACTCAGCCCTGTGACAGCTCCCTTGAGCCCCCACCTTTAACCCTACCTCTGCGGCACTGAGCTCCTCCATGCCATGCCTCCCGCAGCTGGTGGCACAAAGCTGTGCTTGTCTCCTTGCCCAAGCAGAGCGAGAGCCCCAGGCACCATCTCCTTACGCTCCCAGGGCTGGTGAATCAGAAGCGGTGGAAAGCCACACTGTTTCTCACCATGAGCAGTGCTGTCCCAGGCTGGTGGCCTCCTTCTGCTGGGGCTGACAAGCTGCTGCTCCCCAGCCCAGAGTGAGGAAGCTTCCTGCCTCTTCCAGCAGCACGGGCTGGCCTGGCCTGTTGGAGCAGTGCTTTTGGGGCAGTGTCTACAGGGATGTGGGGCTCGGTGAAACTTCCCCAGCTTGCCTTGGGGTTCTGGTGTCAGCCAGTGCTGAGGCAGTTCGGTGACTCTCCCAGGACAAAGCAGACACTGAGCAGCACAGAAAGGTGAAAGGAGGGGCCTTCATTTTCCCTACTAGTGCTCTTGCTGATGTGCCGGCGCCTGGGGTTCTAACAGCAAAGAAAAATGCTGGCGTCAGGGTGCTGACTTGCACAGACTCCAAGGGAAAGTCAGTGCTCAGAAAGGCAGGCACTGCAAGCCGTGCTTTGCTTGTTAGCACTTGCTTTTATTTGCTTCACCGTGTCACCCAGCCTGTGGCCTTCTTGGATAGTTTAGGAAAATGGATATTTTGACCATTACCAGCCAGCTAACCAATTCCCATTTGGAGACTGATTTCTCTCTGGGAAGTGCACGTGTCAGTAGCTGACGGAAAGGAAAGAAAGGCAAAGTGTTCCTCCGCTATGCAGAATGATTTGAAAATAATGCAGTTACAATGAGCTTGATTCATTACCTCTCTTTAGAAAATCATACACCTTCAGAGATAACGATCTTTAAATTTTAATTCCACTTCTCAGTGAGTAGGTTTGACCTGTTTTCCTAAAAATAGTAATCCTGCTCCTGAATACCATCTGCCCATTCGGACCGCTCGTGTAGCAAATTCAAGGCTGGAGCTTACAGCTTTAACTATCACATGATACACAGTCCCATGCCTCTTAATCAGAGCATCAAGTGATTTATTCAATGTGCTTTTTTATTTCCTGCCGCAGCCTGCCCTCTCTGAAGTTTCCAGCAGCTCACAGCAGCCCGCACTCACTCTCAGGGCTGGCTCCTTCCTGATAAGCAGGGCTGTTGCACACTGCAGCCTTTCATGCCTTAGCTTGCTGCGTTCATTTCTGTAACGCATTTGAGAGCCAGCTGTTCTGTACTTACATGACCATGACCTGAAAATGGCATCTCATCGGTGAGCCACGGCCAATGGGGGTGCTGCTGGGTGCTTATCCCAAGCTCACTTGCAAGAAAAGTTATTTATTTATGTATATATTTGTAACCAAGCAATAGTTATTTAGATGTATGTAGTCCAATCATTTGGTCAAATTTTCTGCTGGAAATGTAAGTCGGCCTAGTTACCAAAGCTTGACCCAACTGCTAGATTTTAAATCTGGCATTTTTAACATCACAGACACAGCTGAGATATTGCAGATCTATTGAAAGGACAATTCCAAGACCTCGTCAAAGTACAATCTGGTCGATAATGGGGGAGTATTATAGAAAGCAGGAAAAAAGATTATCCCCGTGTCCCTGATTTGAAATGTTGTGTATGGGGCAGTGCACGCATCACCTCATAGATTTCATACCTACTGCAGCTAAGCCTCATGCACCAGATTCACCTTTTGTATGAAACTGCTGTTTGATATCAGGAGGGAATCCTTCCTGACGGTGTGCATTCTGGTACAGATCTGTGAGACAAACTGTGGAGGACTGTGGCTTTTAAGAAAACTGAATCAGGGACATAAAGGGAAGTCGGATCATAAACCTCAATTCAGCTGCCTTCTAGGCATGATAATGTCCCGAGAAGAGGGCACAATGCCATGTTTCCTTGGGAGAAGAAAGGCCTTGATTTGACTTCTCAGATTAGCAACAGGCAATGGCAATGCATCGTGCGGGCTCCAAAGACCTTCTGAATCGGTCCTGTGTGTAAATGCTGTGTCCCCAGCACTGATCACAACCTGGCCTCATCACCCCGGACACCAGTTTCAGTGCTAGAAGCACACAGATGGTTCCACAGACCTGTTATATCCGGTCCACAGTCAAGGAATTACAGGCTTTTTCATTTCCTCCCAATCACTAACATCACATTTCTGCCTTTCATTTCTGCATTGCAGACCTTCCCTCTCTGACCAAAGTGGTTTGTTTGTGAAAACACTGCTTATGCAATCAGGGGCCTTACCACATTAAAGATTTGACACTGTGGACAGAGATCTTGAATGCATTTTTTTCATCTTAGAAGTTCTTAGAGCCCTACAGAAGAATGTCACGCTGTCTTTCATAGAGTGAATAGAGACTAAAGCTACTTCGGAAAAACTGGAAAAGCCGATCTCCTGACTTGTAGCCTGCGACAGTGATCACAAGACCATCCCTCCCCCCATTTTAGTAATAAGAAGCAGCAATGAGAAAAACAGAAAGAAGTGAAGCAAAAAATCTCTCTTTCATTGTAGAGCACTTAAATACTAAGTTTATAGATGTGAGTAGTTTGTTTTTCACTGTAGGTCGGGGTGCAAATAAGGAGTCTTCTTTCAGAATGGATCTTACCCTGAAGGTACCCTCTTACAGGCCTACAAGCATAAATAAGAGATGTTACACCATAAATGGGCTCAAGAGAGGCTGTTGTGAGAGCAGCAGGGCGTGCAACAGAGGATACCCATCCCAGCCTTTGCTGACTCTTCAGTGATGCTCTGTACAGGTTACAGTCAGAGTACTGCAACAGCACTGGAGAAGCACAGCCCCCTGCGATGAGTCATTTGTGTATCCTGTGATTGTGGTTTTATATACCAGCCTGCCAAGATAAAGATTAGCATCCTATGAAGGATGTTAAAAATTGTCGTATGTTGCAGCTAAATCAGCACCGGCTGTCTACATTGGTATCATCTTCTAATTTTTGTAACCTTCCTCAATCATCTCTTGTGAACAGGAATAGATATCTTGCTTTCTTGAAGGGCCTAGTATTGCTGTCACTGGCCAGGGGGGTATTATTGGTGCAGAGGTGACACTTAGTCACATATGAAGCGTGAGTTTCTAACTGTGTTCAGCACAAGGAGGATGTGCTAAAGCAGCTGACGTGCAAAGTGCATTGCACAGTGTTGAGCCTCTGGTCTCCTGTGCTGCCTTGTGAAAACCTGTATTCATGAACTGTCTGATCAAGTCAGCACCAGAGGAAGCAAACCTGACCTCACTAATGCACAGCAAACACCCAGAGGTAAGTGTCCTCCTGTGCCCATGGTGTCCATACCTGTTCTGTCTGTAGTCATGGTGACTTGGACACCAGTCCCTGCTGCTGTAAGCAACAGCTTCTTGTTTCCAAACGGGACTCCTGTTGTACAGGGGGAGGAGATGAAGTTCTGTGATGTCTGATAGGCTACTCCACTCAGTCCCCCGGTACCAGCACCAGTTTCAAGTCCTCTTCTCGGACAAGAGCTGTAGGC
>PPHD01024924.1:0-11945 GCA_002909625.1 Bambusicola thoracicus
TTCCCTCGTGTTTGTTCATGAAGGTTCCATGGTATGTACCTGAAAGGGAAAGTCAGGGCAGTGACAACGAAGTGCTGCGTCTGTGAGGCACAGGATAAACAGCTGTGTAACAGATTCAGGGTGTTAGAAAGGCACACATTACAAAATCCCTACTTAAATATTATCCGTGCCTCTTTCCTTGCTGCACTCTTCCTGTTCTGTGCAGCACCTGAGTCTCTCAAGACCATCAAACGCGGTGAGATCAGCAAAGAGGAACAGCAATTACTGCCTACATTTAAGTGACAACCTAAATTCAAAGACACTGCAGCTCTGTGAACCACAGACAGCCGCTGAAGGGGCTGGCAGGACACGGAGCTCATCTTTTGCCATCACAAGGACCCACAGACATCACCACGTGCCACCACATCCCCAGGGCTGGAGGCAGACGTGGCAGGGATAAGAGCGAGGGCACTTACGTTGTGAGGGTGTTCAAACCACACGCCTTCATCTTAAGCATCCGATCTTCCCAGTATTCCCTGGGGACTCGGAAATAGTGCACCGAACCTCCAAAGATCCGGAAGGGCATTCCCTCCAGCAGGAACTGTGAGTGCTCAGTCTGCAGGCCCAGCGTCCTGCCCCACAGGCGCAGCGGGACCAGCTCGCTCCAGTTAAACCTGGAAGGGAAAGGGGGAGAGGTGAGCAGCCGGCCTGCAGCAAAGCAGCACGTCCTCCTGCAAGAGGTTGGTCGTGTCACCCCCTCCATTGAAAGAGAGATTCAGCTCATCACTCGGGAAGGGCTGTGCCTGCTGTCGTCACAAGCTTACGTCCGCCTGCATTCCTGCTTACACCAATTCCTTAATGACTTCTTTGCCAAAAGAACCGGACCAAGTGAGACCTGGGGTTCCAAAGCACTTACCAGCTGGAACACTCACATCACAGCTCCGTTCAGGTCAGTTCCTGCATGCAGGAAACTACTTCCTATTGCCTTGCACTGCTCCCCAGTTCATTTTGGCTGAACCAAGAAAACCCTCTTATCAGCTAGTTCAGACCCAAAGCAGCTACAGTGCCTCCCTCAGACCACCCCAGTTCCATAAATGGATACACAACAGAGCTGGACAATAGTAGCTTGTTCCACTGAGACATCATCACAGCCAGATGCATGAAATGAATCCCAGTCTCAAGAAAACAGCGACCCACACATTTCAGAGAAATGCCACATTTGGAGAGGGAAACACCCAAGCCTCTGGCTGTGTTCTATGCTAAGTGCAGAGCAGGGCGTTAGCAGAGGGTGAGGGCTTTCAGAGCTCACAGCCTACAGGGATTACTGCCCAGGAGTCTGCAGCCATCACCTGTCCTCCAGCACCAGACGGGGACACTACGAGGAACTAAATCTAGGGCTTCCCACATATGGCAGGGCTGGCCGGCAAGCACAGAGTACCTGTGTACAACAGCATTCTCACAGGGCTCTGAAACAACAGGCGGCAGGCATGGGTAATACCTGGAAAAGCAAGTCTAGGTTAGAATTCACTGCCTTCAGTCAACGAGCACGTGTGTGTTTATCAAATCATTCACAGGAAATGGCATTGAGCAAAGACATGGTAATGTATCCCGTTCGGAAGGCGGTGCAGGAGCAGCAGAACTATGCTTCTGTGAGGACAGAGCAGCTGCAAAGAGGAGAAATGAGAGGAGAAATGCACGACTGCAGCCCAGGCCATTCTGTGATTCCTGGATAGGAACAGGATCAGAAATGCCCACCACCAGAAGCTGAGCGTAGGCAGAGCACGGTGACTTAAGGCTGGGGAGCAGCAGCACTGCCCCGAGGAGTTGGTTGGTGGGGAGGCAGAAAGCTCAAAGGTTCAGGTGATGTTCCTGAGCCAAAGCCCTGAATTACACCTGCACACGGCACTGATGCAAGCAGTGTCACTGGAGGCAGAAGGAACGCGGCGCTCAGGAAGCATGGGCGGCCAGATAAAAATAAACTGATCACTTAAGCTCATCTTCTTAATCCTGGCCATAAGTTGGCTGGAAAGTCCTCAACGAGTTTCCCACCTCCCGGCTCCAGCGGCTTCTGTCACCAAAGAGGGCCGGGAGGGCTGAGGTCCCCTCTGCAGCACAGATGCAATGGAGCTTTGCTATCACCCAACACCACACACTCAAAGAACAGGGAGAATGATGGAAAAGCAAGCCAGAAGTGGGGAGTAACGCACGGGGGCTATGAGTTATCTCTGGCAGCACTAAAGGACGCGCTTCAGAGGACAAAGGATTTTACAGCTAATCCCCAAGCCCTGCTTAGAGCTGCCCAAGAGGAATTTGTTGTTTATTTCGGACTTCTTTTGCCTCCAGGAAAGTGAAAGCTTCCAGCCGCCTTCTCGTGGTGACCGGCAGAGCCCTTCGGAGCGCTTTGCTCTCAGGTGAGCTGAGCCACGGGGAGACGCTCTGTGCCAATGAACGGTTCGCGACGGATCCGCTCCCGGGGAGGACGGACGCCCACGCTCCCACCACGCAGCGACGCGCACACACGTGGCAAGGCAGGCGACGGCCGGCACAGCGGTCGGATCGATGCGCGGAGCTCCCATCCATCGCAACGCATGAGGTGGACGGGCGGCTCGGCACGCCCTCCGCACCCAGCGCTTTTACGGCAGGCGAGGAATGGTTCTTATCTCACCGCTGTGCTCATCTAAAGCCCATTCCGCCGGGCGAGCACCGAACGGCCGATGTGCGCTGCGATAACCGCACGCGTTCCTTTGATTCCCCCGCCCCTGAGCGCCCATAAAGCAGCGCCCCATTCACCCTCGTGCCGCTCAAAGTTCACACGCGCTGTGCCCATCAGCAGCTCCCCGCTCCCGCGGGCTCGGGCGCGCTCAGCACGGCCGCAGGTGGCCCCGAGCCCGGGGCTGTCGCACGGTTTGGCCGCGGCTCCCCACATCGGAGAGCAATTGGCGATTTTCAGTTATGATCATTTCTTTTTTTTCACCCAAACCCTCATTGCTCGGCCCCGCCCGCGCCCGGCCCCGCTTCCCCCGGCCCCTAGCACCGACCCTCGTTCCGAGCGGCGGGGCCGCGGCGGCTCTCACCTGCGTGCCAGCAGCCACAGCACGAGGAGGAGCAGCGCGACGCCCCCGAACCGCCGCTGCCGCCGCCCTCCGCACGGCCACATGGCGGCCGCCCGCGGCCCCTCCGCGCCGTACCGCACCGCACCGCACCGCCACCAGCGCCGCCGCCGCCGCCGCGCCCCCCCGCCCCGAGCGCGGCTTTGGACCGCTCCGCCCGCCGCTCGCCCGCCATTGGCTGCGCGCCGCCGAGCCCCGCCCCGTTCGCTGAGCGACGCTGCCGATTGGCTCGTTCTCAGGGTGGGGCGAGGGCGCGCGGCGCACCGGGCCGCAGTCAGTCAGTGAGGCGGCGGGGCCGGGCCTGCACCTCCACCGGGCACCGGGGAGCGCTCCGCTTCCCTCAGCCGGGCCGAGGTCGCCGCCCCTCTTCCCGCAGCCGGGCCGAGGTCGCCGCCCTGCATGCGGCCGTGTTATCGCCCACCCCGGGGTCCCGCGGCATCGCCACAGGCTGAGGGAGCGGAGGCCCCGTAACCTGACGAGCCAGCAGCTCTCAGCCCGGGCCCTCTCCTTGCTCGACAAAACGACCACAACTTCATCAATTCACAATCATAGCTTTACTGATTCCAACTGCGAGGAAGAAAATGGATTTGCAGCGGGAGCTCCGATCCGAGGGCCGCGCGCTGCCGTACGAAGCGCCAGGCTGGGCTGCAGGGCACCGCAGGGCTGCGTGCAGGGCAGGGAGTGCTGCAGAGCAACGAGAGTTCCTCGATAAACGCTGCTGCTGTGGGCCAGCGGGCCGTGCTCAGGTTAGCCGTGTGCAGCGCTGCCTCCCGCATCCAGGATAGGTTTTCAAGCAGAGCGATGAGTTCCTTTGAATTAAGGTTTAATTGGTAGAAGAATGGTTCCAGGCGGTCAGGCCGCACCTCCAGCTCTGCCTGCAGCTCCTGTGTTCCCACTCGGGACCTTCTTCCATGCAGGATGGGTGGCAGGCGGCCCACGGCCATGATGTGGGGACAGAGGCCTTGTTTGGAGCTGTGATTCACATCTTCGGGCTGCACAGCACTCTGCCAGGCACAGAGCACAGCTGTGGCAGTGTGGGGGTGGCGTCCTGTGCTCCCTGTAAGGCAGGCAGACTGCTTCCACAGAGGGATCCTGCCCTTTGCTCCCAGGGAAACGGACTGTGCCTGGAGGCGAGCTCCTGGCTTCAGCCCTGTAACAGGTTCCTGGCCACGATCATCCGCATCACCTCGTTGGTACCTGCAGTGGGTCAAGGATGCAAAAGATGGTTAGGAGATGGTCCGATTCCGCACCCACTAAGGGCATACAAAGTTTTCCCCTGTTCTGCAGTCTATAGTACAGAAAACCCCTCCCTAGGGGGAGCACTTGAGGTGGCATTTCTGAGGTATGAGGCTGAAACACAACTATGAAGTGCTAACACATTGCTCAGGAAAGGCTTCAGAAACGCCGGTGCTTCTTTTTATTTGGGCACTGGCAGGGCACCAAACACAGCTGCACGGGATCTGTGTGAACATCTGAGTTCACTGCTTTGCTATGTGACACATACACAGCACACAGCACAGGAAAGCTTACATCCCTACACGGTGCCTTGGTTTTATGTGAATGGGTTTCAAAGAAGGGAAAACAAAATGGAAAGGAAGTCAAACCGAGATTAGAAAAGGCCACTGCACACGCAGTTGTGCCCAAACACTGAGAGAGAAAGAAAGCCAAAGACTAAATGGGAACTGCTGGGGAGTGTCAGCACTTGTCTGTGCGAGTCATTGGATAAAAATGGACGGAGACACCACTAACATGACAGAGATCTCCCCCTGCTGTAAGACCCTTAAAGTACATGGCAACTTCTCCAGAGAGCTGGAGATTTTACACACACAGCTCTTGGCTGGGGGATGCATGCATGTGATATCCAGGGACGGTTCAAGCGCAGGGCAAAACTAGCTTCTGAAACCCTAGAATCAGTCATGTGGCCAGGCCTGGAAGGCTTGTTCTTTCTTGGTACACAGCCAAATCCCTGCTAATAACAGCATCTTTTACCTTCCAGGATCTGGTGGACTCTGATGTCTCGCACAAACTGCTGCACCGCGTAATCCTTCAGGTAGCCATAGCCCCCGTGCATCTGTAGAGCCTGGTTACAGATCTATGAAGACAGTGTTGCTGCTGAAGTGACTTGCATGGTGTTGAGGACAAGTCAGCAACAGAAGCACGGTAAGAACCCAGGAACCTGGGCTCATTTCTTTTTTTCTGGTCACCTAATCTCATCTCTTAGCAGTCTGTTGCGACAGCAAGGAGCTTTCAGTTCCCATCAGTGCTGTTCTCAGTGCTATCTACATGCTGTTTCACATTAATGGTGCATTTATGTGAACAATACAGCATGTAAGTAACCAAGAAAGGCTTTACTTCACAAAGGCAGGTTATGCTACGTTTCCATGCTGCTATTGATAGAAAAACCAAAACCAGATCACCACCTAGTGGCAGTCAGCTGAGGAATCTCTTCAAGGCTTTGATTTCTATTGAAATATGACTCCGTGTATCATTATCTATCAACTCGAGACACACAACACGACAGGCAGCAGAAATACAGAGCGCTCAGCAAATATGGCTGTATGAAACTAATCTGAGAAGTGTCATAGCACAGATTTCATTTTTTATTTATTTTTCTGTCTTCTTGCTTTCTCTTTTCAGGGACATTTTGTCATAATGACTGATTTCTGAGTGGTCTAGGAAAGACCACTTACAGGCTGGGAGTTATCAGCATGTAACATGTGTATCACACTTTGAAAATGGGAATGCTTTGCTGCCTGTCCTGTGTCCTTGCTTGGTCCTCTAGAAAGTTGTGTAGAAAGCTCCATAAGCCAGGAGACCTGAACTGTGGGGATGCAAATGCTGCAGCCTCCACAGGGTGCAGAATTCTGTCCCATAAAACCTCCTGGTCCTGAAACGAGGCTCAATGAACATGCTTGGGTCTCCCAAGATTCCAATTAAGATGCCAAATGAGCTTTGAGTAACCTACCGCAAAGCACTCATCGGTAGCAAACAGCTTGGCCATGGAGCACAGCACTGCTGCATCTTCCCGTCCCTCCTGCAGAGCCCGTGCAGCATTGCGTACCATGAGCCGCGCTGCCACCAGGCGCGTCGCCATCTCCGCCAGCCTGAACTGCAGGTACTGCCAGCAGGCAGCACGAGGGAAAGATGAGGTCAGCATCTTTAGAGAGCCCTGCGCCCTGAACCACATCCCCCCTATCTGCAGGCAGGTCTCATGCTTGACATACTTTCTTACTATGGAAAAGCACATTCCTGACTTTGATCTCTGATCTCCCTTCAGATTTACCTTTGACACACTGAGGACGTCTCCCTCTAGCTGTTTGTTCAGCCAGAATCAGACAAAAAATAGCCTACAGAGTGCAAATCTGGTAGAGAGTTTACCTGGTTGCTTGCTAGGGGTTCCCCAAACTGTTTGCGGATAGTGAGATGCTCCTGAGCCAGAAGGACAGAGGCGTGAGCAGCTCCTAATGAGCAAGAAGCTGGTGGGAGAAAATGAGAACACTGAGTGACTGTGAAGCTAATGCAGAGTCAGCAATATAACCCTACCCTCCCCACTTGTCTCTCCGTTGTCTGTCTTTCTTACCAATGTTTATCCTGCCTCCGTTCAGTCCCTTCATGGCAATGTTGAAGCCCTGCCCTTCAGCTCCCAGCCGGTTGCCAACAGGAACAACACAGTCCTCAAAAATCACAGCCCGAGTTGGCTGGGAGTTCCACCCCACCTGGGAAAAAGAAAGAGAGTACTTTCCAAACTGCTTGGGGAGCAGCACGCATCTATCTCACAGCAGAGAAATGCCCAGCCTGCTCTCAACCCCTTGATCTCATTCTCAAGCTGCTGCAAGAGCACCTCAGAGCCTGTAGCCTATGTGGTTTGGTGTCAGTGTGCTGAGCTAGAAATTGGAGTGTATTTGAGCAGAGCATTTCTGAGATTAAAATCCTTCATTTAGCAAAGCGAATGTTATTGTGCAAACTCCACCAAAATTGGACGTGGCTTGGAAAAAAACATCCCAGGCTGATTCTGGTCCCATTCAACAAAAGATTCCTGGTGCTTTGCAGATGAGCTCATCTCTGTCCTGCTCTTCCCTCACAAGAAATGAAAAGCAAGGCTGGCTCTTACCTTCTTCTCTTTCTTGCCGAAGCTGAGACCCGGTGTCCCCTTCTCCAGCACCACACAGGAGATGCCCTTGGGACCTGGGCCTCCTGTGCGACACATAACCACGTATACATCCGTGTCACCTCCTCCACTGATGAAAGCCTGCAGTAAGATACAACAGGAAAGGGCTGGCTGCTGTATGCTAACTCAGAGCCTGCAGCACCAGCCAGGGTGTAAAGATGGAGGGGTGAAGTGGAGGGACAAAGACTCCACTCCCAGGAGGCATTTAGGGACCCAAATGTGTTAAGCTCTCGTGGATTCCCTGCAGAGGATGTCACACCGTGGGGAACAGACAGAGATGAGGAGACAGTAGGAAACGAAAAGGATGGTGAGACCCAGGACCCTTTGTGCATGCAGTGCCATCCAGCAGCTTTAAGAGGAGCAAAGAGGTACCTTGGAGCCATTCAGGACATAGGTGTCCCCTTTCCTCTTAGCTGAGGTCAGCAGGGAAGCCGCATCACTTCCACTTCCTATTTGGGAGGTAAGGGAGCAGCCAATGAAGCAGGAGATCTTTGAAGACAGAGCCTTTAAGCTGCCCTGGGAATCATACCCAAAACCACTCGGGTGTGCACCACAACCATCAACTGCCCCTTTTGAACTTCTGGTGATTGCACAAGAGAATGTGAAAAGAAACATTCCACCTCTGGCTCCGGGCAACATTCACATCCAGTAAAACCTCGCTTAGGAGTGAGGGAGAGGAGAAGATTTTGTTGGAAAATGCTCACCTGGCTCAGTAAGGCAGTAAGAAGCAAATTTATCCATGCTACAGAGCGATGGGCAGAACCTGTGCCTCTGTTCCTCAGTGCCAAAGGTGTCAATCATCCAAGCACACATGCTGGAGCGGGAGAGAAGGAGCAGCATTACAGTGTGTGCATGTGAACACAGCCCTGGAAGGAAGGTGGGTCATACAAGAATATTCCTGACTCAAAAGAACAAAGCTCCACAAAAGCACTGAGTCCTGAAATCTCACTGTTCCACCTCTGCTGCAGTTAATCTACAATAGCCCAGGAGGCAGCCCCCCTTCAGCTGCCCCAGGCACACTGAAAGGAAACAAAATTACACACCACAGAAGCTGAGAAGAAGGACATCACCTTCCATTCACACCAGGCTCGCTGCCTTGCGGAACAGCACATTCCCATTTAACAGCCTGAGCATTCCCCTCAGCACCAAGCTCTATTGTGCAAAGCGAGCCCTTCTCTGAACATGTCTGTATAAGCAGGATAGGGCCCTGGTATCAGCTGGTGCCTGTGGGCACTGTCACAGAACAGCCAAAGCAAAAAAAAAGCTTTTTCCAGACAGGTTACTATCTATAGACAGCTTAAGTAGACGAGCAGGAAACAAAATCCTGAACTTAATCCCATCTTGCATGCCACGGAGCTAAAATTACTTCTTGGTGGCATCTTGGCTTTTGTAGCCTATTTGTTTGCTGCAGCCAAGGGATCCTCGCAGTGACGTGCCTAGCTGGGCTCCCAGCTGTAAGTGAGCTCCAGGAGAGCTGTCTCTAGCTGGATGCAGAGCCATAGCACAACTGCTTTTTACAGCCAGACTGACACCATCCACCCCTCTGCAGATGCTCACTTGTGGATGCTCATGTAGGCAGTGGTGCTGGCACATCCTGTCGATAAGGCTTCAAAGATGATGGAGGTATCGAGACGTGACAATCCAGAGCCACCCACGTCTGGTTTCACGTAGATGCCACCAAATCCCAGCCGGGCTGCATTGCGCATCGTTTCCACGGGGAATATTTCCTATTGGAACAGACAGAGACATCAAAAGTGAACGGCTGTGATGAAGTCCTGAGCCACCACGGCCACCATGTTCAGTCCCAAACTGCTGCAGTGTTTGTTAAGTGGATTGGTTAAAAGATAAGCCATTAATTAGACAGATACACAGCGTCTTCAGGAGTAAATTCAAGCTTCCAAGTGATTGAATTACCCCCTCAGGAAGGCTTTAAGGGAATTTCTGATGGGTCCCCACTAGCAGCACCTTCCAATAAATCCCTATTGCTGTCATTACAGCCCTGAGAAGCTATTGGAGGGACCCTTCCGATGGGACCCAGGGGCAATAACATCCTGAGGGAGCAGTGTGAGCAGAACAACCCTCTGGAGGCTGCCGTACCTTTTCGTCCCACTCAGCCATGTGAGGAGCCATCTCTTTGGTAGCAAAATCAAGGGCCACTTTCTGGAATTCCTTCTGCTCCTCCGTCAGACCAGCAGATGCTAGAAAACCAGGGAGAGATCCAACAGGTCATCATTCATGCTCTCCACTATGGAGCCCATTTCTCTGTTCCCTGTGCTGGGAGAGGGGCTGTGGGAGGGAGGGGGCTGTGTTAGAACCGAGCTCAGCACCGTGCTGTGAGGTCGGGGCAGCGACAGCACAGCTCCTGCAGCTGCCACACCATCCCTGAGGCCTGTGCTGCACAAGGGAACAGTCCTGCCAGTTCAAAGTGATGCTAGAAAGCAAGCAAGCAAAGAACCTCTTTGGAAACGGCACCAAAAGCTGTAGCTACGTTCTGCCCTGGAGCACGCCTGCTTTGTTTGCACACAGATCCGGCGTCGCTTTGTTAGTTCCTCCCCTAACATTCATAGAGCTGCTGCTGCTTCTCAACGTGTCACATCTAAATGCCGGAGCAATTAAACGGGGATCCTTAAGGGGACCACAGGCTCAGCCCCACCGCTCGCAGGGAGTGGTGTGGGGGTCAGGAGACGTCACATTACGAGCAGGCACACAGCCTGAGCACGCCTTCCTGACGAGCCTTGTGCAGCGCGTATCGTGATGCTCTCACACACGCCCAGGTCTGAAGCACAGACGTGCGGCAGGAGGGCTGTCACTGTCACTGTCACTGCTGCTGGGCTCCGTCCCCTGCTTCTACGGGCACGGGGCAGCGCCGCACGGCCGCCCAGCAGCAGGCATCGGGCACCGTCAGCCTCCCTCCCTCCTCCCCTCCCTCGGGCAGCGGGAGCCGACTTCGCCCCGCAGCCCCGCGGCGCCTTACGGTCGATGCAGGACGCGATCCCGCGTTGCCGCAGCAGCAGCAGCGGGGCCGTAACGCGGCGCCGGGCCGCTCTCCAGGCCATGGCGGTGCGGGAGGCGGCGCCGCGGCGGCAGCCGGGAGTTGTAGTCCTCGGCGCGGGGCCGCCCGCATTGGCCGCTGAAGGAGGCGAGCCGCGGGGCGATGCCTTTTTTGCATAACGGTTACAGACTTCCGACTCCAATAGGGCGGGGGACGGCGCGTTTCCTCCGCCCGCGCTGAAGCTCGGGCAAGGCGAGAGCATCCTTCCCCGCACCGAGGCGGAGGGGCGGCCGCGGCCGGAGCTGGTGAGGGGAGCGGCGGGGAGACGGGACGGGACGGGACGCGGGGTGCAGGGGGTGGGAAAGTTGGTGCCGGCCCGACTAGCGGGAGGAGGAGCGCTCAGAGCCACATAACTTCTGACAGGGGCTGCCGGCAGAACGGGGCTGCGGTTCGAGCGGCCAAGTTGCGCTCCGTTTTTGCGAAGGACGTTGGCGTGCAATAAGCTCCGTGCTGGGCAGGCTGGACGGAGCGCTGCAAGCAAAACCGCTTTCGCTTTCCCGACGGCACGGCTCCTCTTACACGGCAGAAAACGGCCATGCTGAGGCCGAGCGCCTTCGGGACTTTCCTCCAACAGCTGCTCCGCCGTGGGGAAAAGCAGCCCTGCTGCCAACGTCCATCAGAGCGCGGCTCGGGAGGGCAGCCCGGGTGTGGTCCTCAACCAGTGCCAGGACTTGCACTGATAGAGGAAATGGCTGAGCTCAAGGGAGGAAACGTACTCTCTCCACTTACTGCACAGCTTTTCCATTCTCTCAGCTATCCCAACTTTTTTTTCTTCAGCTCGCCCGAATAAGCAGCAGTCTGCCCTCTCTCATTCAGCAGGTGCTTCTCGGTGAAGACAATTCAAAGAGCCCAGAGATGCCCTGGCCGAGCAGAAAGAGGGACAAAGGAGCAGTAGCAGGTCTGTGCTATGTCCTGACTAACAGCATCTCTTACACGAGGTTCTGGGCTACATTGCAAATACAGTCATCTTAACCGCCATGTCTTACAAGCCATGTGTCTTTGAGACAGCATTTGAGACAGCATTTGAGACAGCATTTCCTCTGTAAAAGTGGGCTGAGCATCCATGTGTGACTGAGATGAGTCTGGTAGATGTAAGAGAGGGACAGTGGTGTATTCTCGGCACAAGACAGTTAAGAAATGTGACTCATCCATTTATTAAGAGCTTTCAGATCCTGCATGCTGCAGCTGGTTGGTCAAAGTATACCCAGTTTAGTACTATACCCAGTACTAAAGTGGCACAGAAGTGATGTGATACCACATGCAGAAAACACAAAACAAAAATCATTAAAAGCCTTGCACTTAAGGCAGCATTATCTGATGTTTAAGGCATAAGATGAGAAAATTAAACAGTTGGCTCCTCTCTGCTGCTCATCTGTTGAATAGGCTCCAGCAGATAACCGCCTTCATTCCCTTTTATCACTGCTTGTTGCTGTGTACACTCAGGACAGACAGGCATAGGGGCCCCCTCCAAACTGGTAGCACAGCAGATGCTTAACATAAGGCTCCGAGCTAATGCAGTAACCAAAACAGTTTCCTTTGCTGCTGAATTTTCGTGTTATTTATCAGACTGATCTAAACTGACTCCTTTTGGCCAGCTGTTAATTTCTCAGCAATTAATTAAAAAAAAAAAAAAAAC
>PPHD01024925.1:0-11945 GCA_002909625.1 Bambusicola thoracicus
TACATATATAATATTTTAGACAAATAATAAATGGGCACATTATAATGAATACAGTAAAGCCATTTTGTGGCAGTTTAATGAAAACTATTTTAAGATTATAGTTATGAATAAGCTTAAGATCAACACATAAATGACATCTAAATAAAATCAATGCAATGCATTTGAGTTGTTATGCTTAAAATTACTGCCAAATCATTGAATGGCTAGGGTTGGAAGAGATCTCAAGGATCATCAGGTTCCAACTCCTCTGCTGCCGGCAGAGTTGCCCATCATTAGATCAAGTACTAGATCATATTGCCCAGGGCCCCACTGAACCTGGTCTTAAACACCCCCAGGACATCCACAACCTCTCTTCTCTGGGCAGCCTGTTCCAACACCTCACCACTCTCTCAGTGAAAAACTTCCCACTGACATCAAATCTAAATCTTTACTCCTTTAGTTTAAAACCATTCCCCTTTATCTGTCCCATGTAAAGAGATTATTTCCCTCCTGTTTAACATCTCCCTTCAAAAATTGAAAGGCTGCAATGAGGTTTCCCTGCAGTCTTCTCTTCTCCAGACTGAACAAGCCAACCTCCTTCAGCCTATCTGCATAGGAGAGGTGTTCCAGCCCTTTATCACCTTTGTGGTGATAAGTGAGGAATTGTATTTGAAGCTTTCTTTCTGGAATAGCCTTACCTTGAATTACAATCAAGTACTTTGTTATTTTTATCATGTTGTATTTCTTGAATATCTCTATATAATTGGAATTATCAGCCCAAATATTGCATTTCATTTGATCAAATTAAGACCAGAGTGTAACGAGTCTCAGGAGAAGACCATAATTTTGATCATGTCACAAGCTATCAAACCTCAGTTTAAAAAATAACTCACAGTAAAAAGTTGTAATTTTCCAACTAAACTTGATCTTGATTAAGATTAAAAGCTGCAGAACAAGAGCAGTCCACTTTGATTTAAACCTCTGAATAACAGAAATTGTTTTTCAAAGTCACTTTCTGCTCCCTCAAACTCAGCAAATAAGCTCATCCGTATTCAGCAGCATGATTATCAAGAAAACGCAAATGCTAAACCCTAGACCCGGGAATCTGATAAATATTTATAAAGGTTTATCTAAAGGGAGGTGGGAGGCAAATAGATGAGGCCAGGCTCTTCTCAGTGTTGTGTTGTGAAAGGACAAGGAGCTCTGGCCTAAAACTTGAATATCTGGAGTTCGCATATTCATACAAACACATACAAACATGCAGAACTTCTTTACAGTAAGGGAACAGGTTGCCCAGAGAGGTTGTGGAGTCTCCTATGATATAGATATTCAAGATCTGTCTGAATGCTTACCTGTGCAACCTACTGTAGGGTACCTGTTTCAGCAGGGGGGTTGGACTCAATCTCTTGAGGTCCCTTCCAATCCCTGCAACTCTTTGGTTTTGTGATGCTCCAAATCAAAGGAATTTCTGTATATTACACCACAGCCTGATTAATTTAGGTTTATTGTGTTTCCTCTGTGTTCCTACTGACTTTCATGGAAATCTATTATAACTGTGGGGGAGGCATTCCTGCTAACTGATCTTGTAGTCAGAGCTTTTTAGCCTCTGAACACCCTCATTCCGGGACAGGATTATTGCATTCCAGGCACTATGTAACTTTATCAAGCAACGTTCTAAATAAATAAGCCAAGTGTATCTTAATGCCACACATACACTTAAAAATTCTTACCCTCTTCAGTATTGTGTGGTTTCTTCCACAGACAAAAATTTTATACATATATATATATATAAACGACATATAGCATTGTTGCTCCCTTTACAGTGATCTTCCCACAAAGAGATTTTAACATCACTGCACTAAAAGCCAACTTTTCCACTTGTCTGCATAACATGAATAAATTAGATCAGAACATCTCTTTTCCTGCTCTGTAAAATTTGCACTAGCTTCAGGGAAAGTTTTACAGTGATTATAAGATTTCATCCACGCTTAAAGTTCTCTGGAGCTTGGCTGTGAGCTGCCTTGCCTTTGAGATTTCCAGTGCAGGGAAGCAGTGGTCTGGATAATACTAAGATTCACAAAATTCTCTTCAGAAGTTCAAGAGCCAAAGATTTTAACTAGGATTCAGTGCTGCCTACATTGCCTGGTGAAGCTGCAACAGATATCCGTGAGAGGTGTCTGTGCAAAGGACAGAATAGAGCTGTTTTAAATTCCGTTAATCAAGATACTCTCTAATACTTCATGTATTGCTTCCTTCTTGAAATAAGGGAAATAACTTTGCTAATTCCTTAATGTCAAATATTCCATTCATACATGCTGAGCAATGAGTTGAAATGGAATATCAGACAAACTCAGCATCTCCCTGGCCCCAACGGCCTAAACAACGTGATCTTTAGAAAAGCTTACCTTAAACGCTATCGTGTTATGCAGTATCAATAACCAGGAGCTCTAATTACAGATACCCATTTCCTACAAAAAGAAATGAAGGCCCAGATGGGAAATGACGCTCTTCTCTGCAGATAGTATATTGCCAGAAATGACAAATGAAAAAGACTAAGTTTCAGGGATAAGAATGGTGCTACGCAGTACTGATGCTAGACAAGTGCAACAAAAATAAAGAATGCAAACATTTTGGAATTTCAGAGTTAATGAAGGGGGATAACAAATCAGAGAACTTGGAAAACTGAGCAAAGACATCAGAAGGATTTCAGCAAGGTTATGAAAAGAACACTGCTATGACTTTCAGTGCTACAGCTAATTTAAAAGACAACATAGAAACAAAATGGGACAAATTCCAAGCAGGCAGACAAGACATCGTGGCTAAGCACAGGATGAAAAGAGTGCCCTAACAGGAGCACATCTCATTTTTCATCTTCATATTGATGGAAGATATATTTTACCCAAATATTTTCTCTTGAATGTCTCGAAGTTCATGGCTGTGAATCAGATTCATAGAATCAAAGCATGGCTTGGATTGGAAGGGACCTCAATGATCATCAAGCTCCAGCCCCTCTGCCACAGGTAAAGCCGCCAACCTCCATATCTAATACTAGACCAGGCTGTCCAGGACCCCATCCAACCTGCCCTTGAACACCTCCAGGAACAGAAAAGATTTCTTAAATCCTGAACATAGACTTAAAGAACGAAATGGAAAATATGACTGTCTCTGGGAAAGAGAGAACCAGACTCAGCAGATCCCTTACAACTCCTTAATTGATGTTAAAATTCTGATTAACTTTCACCAGCAACTGAAAAAATGCATCCTACACTTTTGGGTCTAAAGACCAGAAAACCAAACTTTCAGAAATCAAAGACTGACCTAATATATATATTATATACATACAATATAGATGCGGCTACTACATTATATCAGTACAAATACATCTCACTCAGATGTTGAACTAAGAGCCACCTCCACTTTATTTACGTTTTCCTTGACAATGCTGATTCCTCTGATTCTTGTAGATGTTTTTCTGAATTGTTGAACCAGAGCAATATGCAAAGACGAAACAAGGCTTAACCCACCTTCCATCCACATGGGAACTGACTTTTATATTTAGAAAATTCACAGGGTAAGAGTTAAATTTATCCACAGAGTATGAAGAGAGAAGAATTACAATGTCCTCCTTTAAAGAACAGCGTCAGGCTGAAGACTCAAAGCCTTAAAATTTTATTTCTACTTTAGTACAGGAGTTCATTTTTTTTCTCCACCATAATTCAATGCAATTCAATTGAATTCACCCTGCAGGGCATGAAATTCCCAATAGATCAGGTGGGACTTCAAACTGCCTTGACTTTACCTTTTATTAGTGCAGCTAAGCACAGAAAGATTAAAGAAAATTCTGCTTTAGGATGATTTACTCGACACTAAAGCTATAACCAGAATTTATACATGAATAGAACAAAAGTATTGTTTACAAGGTAGTTATTTGAAACCATGCTTCTTAGCAGAAGGAACACATATTACTGGGAGCCACAGTCAAATTCATTTTCAACTCCTGGTTTACTTTGTATTGACTGTACTACTTTGTCTTCTATGTAATTCATGTTTTTCAAACTTCTGTCACAGCCTAAACAGCCAAGAAATATACTGCCTGATATAAACCACTGTACCAACGTAGTAAATGCATGGAATTGTTGTAAATAGTATATGTAAAGAGATTAGTATACTTTAATATAGGCATACGCGGAGATATAAAAGAGCTTGCCCACAAATAATTTAAGAAAGTGTAGTTGTATCTTCTCCAATCATATGTAATAAAATTGTTTAATAACATCATTTTTAAACACATATATATTTTACCTAAGTCAAACGTGAGGCAACTATAGCATCCATGTGATAGAGCCAAAGAGCATTTTGCTGCCTCACTCATATAGCTAATTATACCATTTATCAAATTTGGGAAAAAAATCCTAACTCATTTATCTCAAGGAAATTATATGCACGTGCCCATCTGCTGGAAGCCTTACAGGTAACTTCTGGTATTGGAGGAAGCACTTAGAGACCTCTAACAGAGAGGAATTTGTAGACACAGTCACTATGCACTGCATACAGCACTTTTTTTTCCCTCCACAGCAGGGATGATTTTTGTTGTTTTAGTTGGCAATTTTTGCTGTTAAAGCCTTGAATAGCCTGAAAATTGCCTTTTCTGTACACTGTCCTCTCTTCATATGCTACACCACAGCTGCAACATTCAGTTGGAAAGCTGTTGTCTATTCCTATCACTGAACTGCCAAGCTGAATGGCAGTAGGGCACGTGCTGAAAGGACAGAACTAAATGGGGAATTATTTTTACAGTGGAAGAGAGTCTGAGATTGCTGCATTCAATATTTGTCAATACAAATAGAGGGTAAATGCAATATTTGAAAGAAGGGCAACAGTAGCTGTGGAAGGAATTCCATTTACATTATGCCTCTTTACATTTGTATGAATATAGAACTTCTAAAATTATATAGAAAGACTATCTATTAAATATACACCCTATCCACTCTTAAATAAAGATTCACTAAAAGCATATTCAGTGATTAGAAGCAGGGTATAGATAAACAATGTATCATCAAAATCACTCCATTCCTTTTGTTAATTTTATGATCAAAATATGAGGTCCTGATTAAAAACTCCAATAACAATTACTGAAATTCTGGGAAAGCTTAATAGACATTTAAGGATTAGCCATTCAGTAGCTGTAACTCCTTTCCCACATTCTAGCTGATGCGCAGAAGGATGATGCATTTCTCTCAAATCAAATTTCTCCCAAGCCAAATTTAGTTGTCTAAATAATGATAAGAATGCTGGAGTTTTGATTTCCAGGCCACCGTAGGACCGTATTTCTTCTTTAATCACAAGTACTGCTCTGTACTTCCTCCTAAAATATATGCAAAATAAACAGTGCCTAAAATCTGTTCTTACCTGTCTTGGAATATCTTGTAGGATGACAATATAAAAATTAAAATACTTCAGGTAATTTGATTAAATTGAAAACAAGCAAAATGCAGATAAATTGCATTGGACTCAATGATCTCTAGAGGTCCCTTCTGAACCCCAAAATTCAGTGATTTCGTCTTTGCCACCACCATACTCCTAAAAAACCTAATCCTTTCCCTTCCATATCTAATTTGAAACATTCATATGAAGTGTTGGAAAGTTCCACAGTTCCATTTAGAGCATCCAGACATTAATTGTTTCTGTAGAAATTTCCTTTTCTCTTTTCTGTTGAGTTAAACTTATTTATTTATTGGGGTATTAATGCTGTAGTGTAAAAACAGATGAATGGAAAAGACATCACTGAAGGCTTTAAGAAAACTGGGAATTTGTTCGTTTTGCCTGGTATATTTTCCTTGCCATTCAAATCAACACTTCCAGTTTAATCATTACTTTACCTCCAAGTTCAATTTTCAGTGTTATTTCTTTTTGCTTTTTGAGAAGCACTAACAACACAGATGCCCCAAATAACACTAATGCAGAAACCCAGAAACTGCTCACTCAGTGACTCACAAAACATTTACGCATCCTCTCTATTTTGTGGTCAAAGTACTTCCCTGAAAACAGAGAATCACAATGTGGCAGGATATCAGAGAGGTATATACAGAAAGTACTCCTCGAGCATTTATGATCTTGTGAATATCAAACTTACGTATATACTACCCCTGAGCATTTATCCATTCTCCAAGCATTTACAAGCTATTTAAGAAAAATCATGATCTTCTTGTAGCATAGTACCTAGAGATCCCAGTCAGGTTGAAGCTGCATTCAGTGCCTGACAATGAATAAAAGAAGCTACACAGCTGCTTTTTGTTTTTCCTTCTCATGGGTTTTCTTGGGCTGAGTTTGGAAGCGATTCATGGCAGACTATGTGCAACTGCTAGTGAAGTATAATAAAGGGAACTAGTGACTTGAAAGAGGAAAACCCACACAAATCCTGTATACAGAATTCAATGTCATGAAAGACTACTATGTTAATAATAAGGCAAACAGTAAACAGTTCTGAAAGGAATGGTCAAACAACCAATAAAAACCCCAAACATACCTGGAATCTGTTCCAATACAGTGTATCAGAAATTCCCAAAGCCCTGACTGAATCTATAAAGCTAAGACCATCACAGGGAACAATTAAGAAAAACAAGCTGAAAGGAAAAGATCGTGAAAAGCTATTAAAAAAAAAAAAACAAGCAAGCAATCAAGTTAAACAAAGAGTGATGTAAGAAGGTATTTGATAGTAAATTCAATAGTATCAGGTGCAGAGGTGTTTGTTATCAGGTAACAACCTAGAAAAATTAACCAGTATATAAGCATACACTACAGGGCATAGGCAGGGATATGTCCTTGAACTCCACAATTTCAGTGGCTGCAGATGATGTGAGAAGTGAGGTAGGCTCGTGTGCTCTATCACAATAGCATTTGTTATCACCACTGTCACACGTAATACGATGCACTTCACAGTACTCCTCTTACCTCATTTTGGAGGTCCCGGATCATTCTGCTCTTCCTTTCCATTTCTGTCTTCAAAAAATTAATCTACAAGTTGAATGTAAATACTGAGTGAGTTTCAGAACCGTAGCTAAACACCATCTTAAACTTATTTTTTTTTCTTTTAACCTTTTTCATAGCTTTAAAAAATTAATAATAAACCATCCCTAATAACAACCTATCTTGGGAAACTATTGTTATTAAACCAGACTGGTATAGGTCATCACTGTGTATTTCCTGATTAACCTGTAAGTGGATTCCATGATATTTATTGCGAAACTTAGAATTGAGAGAAAAAAAATCACTGTGCATAAAACCCCTCATCTGACTTTCGTGCTAGTAGTTCTTTGTAACCAAGTCCATGGGGATCTTCAGAGAGCTAAGGAATTTTTTTTAACAATAGGCTTCTAACAGTCATTGGTCCTAATGAGAACACTCTCATCCATAATCGCCATCAGTGTAATTTATATGTGGAAGTGGCTCCATCTGCTCTTTCATCCTTATTTATTTCAAACATTTGTCTTGGAAGCTAGAACTCTCAATCTTAGTTTATGAAACAGTTTAAAATATATATATATATTTTTTTACAAAACTAAGTTTGTTTTAGGAATGAATTTTCCTACAGACTTCAAGAACTTAATTGGAGAAAGGTTTTAATTATAACAGCTAGGATTAAATGAACACATCCATTCCATTTCAAGGTACCTATAAGGATCCTCCTTCAACTCCCAGAATTGTACCTATATGTACAGAAAACTACAGTTTAGTTGACATTGCAGCAGACTTGTAAAGAAAAACAAGATATCTGGAAGGAGATCAATGAGCAAAAAAGAGACTGTGAACATTCTGACCTAATGAACATACTGATAGAATGGTTTGATTGCCATGAAGGTCAAAAACGACAGTGAATGATATGCTGTTTAATCATATATATATTCAAATAGGTAGATGTCAGTAATTTAGAAACCATTACTGGGCTTGACATCACTCTTCATCCCAAAACAGAAGCCAGAGAACACTATTATCACCTAAGAAGGGTCGGTACGGGGTATATGGGACTACTACTGACTGACACACGTAACAGAACTTCCTTTGAAATGCTTCCCAGGTCTTTTCTAATGATTTGGAAAAGGGAAATAGCAACTATGTGTAGATAACACTGAACATCACGCTTTAGCAGAAGATGAATAGGCTCAGTGCTTTCCTAGAAATCCCATTCACAAATAGCTAAAGTGAGCCTACAAACACTGTATTAAAAAAATATCAAGCTTTTGCATAACAACAAATAAAGGTCATAAAGTATGAGTTCTGGGTTAACTGAAAACTAAGTAATAAAAAAAAAATATTCAGATGGAATACTTGTTGCTGTTCAGAAGATTTACAAGCTACCAACAGATATTGATGAATAAAGGTTTGTTTTTGTTTTTTTTTTCTGTTAAAGAGTATTTTCTTTTCTTAGTCCTAATTCTCTCAAGAGAATGTCAGTGCTCCTTCAAAACATAGTAGCTCTAAATCTGGATATATATGAAATACTGATAAAGACATGGCACTGAATTTATTGACTGTGTGCTCTTTATACATTGCTTGTAACCAGTTCCAACACCAGGACATAATAATGGACTACAGTATTGTTTCAGAATCTCAAGTTGAGAACTACAGTCAAAAAGCAAACAACATCAGTGCACAAGCCCCCTTTCAAGCTTACAAATTCTGATTTCAGCCTCCAAATTCTGATAGCATAATATATATGAATGGGCTTTTGAGTTCTCCTTTACCAAAGGCACGCAAGCTGAAAAATTTGACTATGAAACTCTCTACATCTTTCCCACTTTCTACTCACTTCTTGTTCTTGTTTGACATTCAGCTCTTTCCTGGTGTTGGCTTTCTTTAATTACTTTCTAGCTGTAATTATGAAAACACATAATGAAAATGTATTGGTGTTCTAAGGCTGAACTCTACAATATTAAGCAAGGACACTGATTCTGTCTCCTGGAGACAGACATTCAAGGTACGCAGAGCTTTGTGTGCTTCAGAGCTCATTACGTTTATTAAAGGCAACAGCTTCCATCCAGTAGCCTTTACTCAACAGCAGAATGTGACCTTGAAACGTTGAAATTAAATTTTCCCCCACTGAAATACAGAATGCTTTAGCAGATGGCTGCGATCTAATTCTAAGAGACAGACAATAGTTAGTTATTCACCACAGAGGAAGGATGGAGTAATACCAACATAAAGTCATTACTGCACAGTCAAAGCTCAGCTGTACACTTATTTGCTTACCTCCAGACACCTCTTACATTGCTTAGGACTAAGGCAGGAATGATTAAGATGGGACTGAAATACCTTTACTGGCATATCTGTAATATCACTCTTAATATCCATTAGCTCTAGCATACTCAGTATTAATTTTCATAGTCTAATTTTCAAGCTACACCATAGGAATTGATTCTGAAAGCCAAGAGAATAGGAAGCTCCAAACATAAGAAAAGTTCCATCTTTTGAGAAAATGAGAGAATAATCTACAACCTGTTCAATATTTATGAAAGCAAAGCTAAATATCGTTTTTGTCTGCTAGGATTCCTTAGGTGAACTCAACTTTTAAACTGTAAGTTGCAAATGAATGAAAAGACATTTTTGTCATAGAGACATATATGACTTTATCATAAGCACTATTAGTAAATGATATATTTTGGAGTGAAATGGACATCCCATCTTTTTATGGGTTAGTGGTGATAAGAGCTGTGGCAGTAGATTTCTCAGAATTCAACCCTGCATGTTCTACTTGTGCTTTATTACTAAGAACATGCTACCGGTATCCTGTTAACCATATCATTTTTGCTTAGTTTTTTACAAGTCGTGCATGATGAGTTACTTAATTCTAAGTTTTCATAGCAAGCACTAAGCAACCAGGAAGAAGGATTTTACATAGACATTTTCTCCTCTATTTTGAAAAATCATACAATAATTACATTGTCAAGCAATTCCATCACTGTGTCTTTCTAACAACTGTTAGTGCAATAGAAAACAGCAGCAGGAACAAAATGAAAAAGGCAGTGTAAACTTAGCCTACCTCCCCTGCTTTCCCTTTTTATTTTCCCATCCCCTCCCTCTTTCTGTGGTAATTTCTCATTTTCATTCTTTACTCCAGAGCAGTCCAGCTGGTTCTATACACTGTGATTGAAATGAATGGGAAAGAGCTTTAAGTAGTGGTTCCTTTTCACATATAAATAAAGCACTGCAGAACAACCTATTATAAACTACTACTTTGACATTTTGTAGTAAAAAGCTCTACCAACTCTTACTCAGTGCTAAAGAAGACAGCAGGCTATTCCCCATGGATGTTTTATATACATGTTGTATACTTAAAATCCAGTATAGTACTCCTAACAAACTTTATTTTAGAAATGCTTTTTGACAGACAAATAATCCATAGTTCTGCTGTGGTCTGGCTGGTAGACCAGAGAAGATCCTCACAATGCAAAACCTTCCGGAAGACTACTTGACCTTGGACTTTGCAACACAAAGGGCTCTTGAAAAATTCAAGCCATCCTCATCGTAACAGTTTTCTTCTGCGCTTTTAATCATCGTGTATAGAGCAGTTAGAACAAGAGGTATGAATTTATCGTAATTCTGCCATACAACTCATGCCAAGATAGACTGATGCTCTTTGTATGTTGGTGCTGAAGACGCAGAAGACAAAGGACCTAGGAAGGGGAAGAGTCACTATCACACACGGCCCGCAGTCTGTCCTCAGCACGACTGGAACTGTCAAGGACAGGAATGTCTTTTTGGTTCCTCAAGACTGAACCTCTCCTTCAAGCCTCAAAACAGCTTCACGAATTATCTACTGAGCCCTACCACTACCTCAGTAAATCCACAGCAACTTTTTAGCTGTCCTAATGTCCTTGGCTTCTCTAATGTTGAAGAGTTTTTTAAAAAATTGACCCCAAAGCACTTTTGGGATATTCGTTCAGTCTCATTGCTGGTGAATATATGCATTTTATCCTCAGGCATGAATAAGTGTCACAAATGAAGTACCCAGCAGCACAGCTTTCCTTAAAATCAGTGGCCAATTTAGTATCCTATTACTGGCAACTTTCAGAATACAGTTCAAGAATTTTGTTTCTCTGTCTAACCAGATGACAACACTCTACTTCAAGCTCTATTATAAACTCAGGTCGGGGGGGAGGGGTGTTGTTGTTGTTGTTTGTTTCTTGTTTAATTCTCTGTAATGGATTTGTGCTCTCCCAAAAGTACTATAGTAGAGGCTGAATTTATGCAAAGCACCGTTCCTCAAGCTAAAAAAACAGTGTTATGTGGCAAAGAACAGAGCCAATAATCTGTTCACCTCGGCTGATATTTATTTTACCAGAGCCAAGATAATCTTGAGTAACAAACAGTAATATAAGAATTAAATAACATGTTTTCCACATTTAATTTGTAGGGCTAGGATTTGGTGTGCCACCACAGCTAATGAGAATGTATCAGTGCATCTGGAAAAAAAAAAACAATTAAACATAACTTTGGAATAGCATGTTTTGAATACGTAACAGAGAGAATCAAGCCCTAATCTTTTATTTCAGAGCAACGTATCTGCCTACAGTCCAAAACATCTTAAAAGAAGTGTAGATTTTTTTTGTATATATACTTTGCTCAGACTATTGAAAAAGATTCAAAATATAACCTCAGTCTTCAGGTTTGGTCAGAATACTGCTTGCTTATTTCTTTCCCCTCAAGAACAGATGAAGGCTTTTATTCACTAGAGAAGGCTATAACTAATAACAATCCAGTAATTATATGTTAGGGGGGAACATTACTTTAGTGTAGTGTAGTATCCTAATTTAAGCATCTAGCACGTAGCTTAGATGTCATGATTACCTATTCCAGGTCAATCTGGTCCACAGATTGGATCAAAGATCATAGAATCACAGAATGGCCTGGGTTGAAAAGGACCACAGTGATCATTGAGTTTCAACCCCCCCCTGCTATGTGCAGGGTCA
>PPHD01024927.1:0-11945 GCA_002909625.1 Bambusicola thoracicus
TCTAGTGAATGGGGTGGTTGGTGGCCCTGCCCGGCAGGGGGGTTGGAGATTCATCATCCTTGAGGTCCCTTCCAACCCAGGCCATTCTGTGATTCTGTGAGGTGTAGCCTACAGTGTCCGTTACGTTCTTTTCTACTTGGGGATCATATCTCTGTCTTGCTTGAAGGCTAATAAGAGAATTTTCTGCCTGTATGCTTACAAAGTCACATGTCTAATAGATCTTTTATGGACCCTTCACCTTCGGGAATGCTTCTCTGTTGAAAATGCTTTCTTACACTGATGAACACTATTTCATTTTACTGGAGAAAATGCTTTCTATCCATAAACAGGTTTGTTTGTTTAATAAATTCTACCATTTTTATTTTTGCTTCCCCACCCCCTAGGGTAACCCTGGCTCAGATGGCTCTCCTGGACGGGATGGATCCCCAGGCGGCAAAGTAAGCAATCACCACTGCCTTTGAATTGCCCTAACTGACAGTACATTTACCTAATTCTGTGCCACGTAACTTGAATCATTTAACACTGGAGGGAATGTACCCTTTACGTTGCAATTCTATAAACCATTAAATTTCTTACTCTGCTTACTGTGACTGTCTGCAGGGTGACCGTGGTGAAAGCGGCCCTCCTGGTGTTCCAGGACCTCCTGGTCACCCAGGGCCTGCAGGTAACAATGGTGCCCCTGGAAAAGCTGGTGAAAGAGGATTTCAGGTAAAAATAAAACAAAGACGTGTTTACGTGTCCTTCCCATGCACAGTCTGTTTCATGCAGTTGTAGGAGTGGAAGTTTACAACAGTGATACTATAGTTGCTTGCATTTGTTCCCCCAAGGTTTCTTGGCATTGAGAACCACTTTTATAAGAATAGCAATTAGAAAGACATCCCAGCTAATATTGTTGATAACTATATGCTGACAGCATTAACAGCCACATACGTAGGATGCTGAGAAGTGCCATCATTCCACCATTAATTCCCATCCCATACGATGGTCGTGCAGCACAAGCACGACCATCATTACCTTGAACTGAAGGGAGTAATCCTGTATGTATTGAGGATATTTTTGTGAAATGCTGGCGCTAGCACTGTGAGCATCGAACACCTTGAAAAATGAAGAAGGGGTCTTATGCTCAAGGTTTGGCATGGGTGCACACAAGCATCAGTAAGACTTTGGCAGAAAAAAGGGCCACAATTCGGCTAAGTCTGCATGTGGTGCTTCCTTGAGTCTCTGAGTATACCGGTTATCTGGAAATAAAATGGTCTAGTCAACTGCAGCTGCTCCATGCTATCTTATTCTTATTGTGTCACAGGGTCCGCCTGGACCTCCTGGCTCTGCTGGTCCTGCTGGAGCTCGTGGACCTGCTGTAAGTCATATTTTAAGTATTTCCGATATCATACATTCACTGTTTCCTGAGCTTTTGGCATTTTTCTTACTTATTTACATATTCCTTCTATCACAAATCTTACCTTAAAGGGTCCTCAAGGTCCTCGTGGTGATAAAGGTGAAACTGGTGAACGAGGCAGCGCTGGCATCAAGGGTCATAGAGGATTTCCTGGTACACCAGGGCTCCCTGGTCCTCCTGTGAGTATCTTGCATGGGATTAGAAATTCCAGCGATGTTAGTTTATGTGGTTTGGGTCCCAGGTAACCAGTCAGTTACTTAGCTGATTTGAAGAGGAAAATAAAAATAGCAAACAGGTAATTTGATTTTTCAGATGTGTTCAAGAGTTTGTGTTTCATGAATTAACTTGAAATAAGTATTAACGAAGAACCAGAAGATGCTGCTAAGAGCTCAGCGTCTCTCTGACTAGAAAAAGACTTTGTGCATTCAATTATGTAGGCTATTCCTGATTAAATAGGGAAGAGATGAACTTCAACACTTAATTCTATCTAGTAGATACTTATGCTAAACATCTAAATGTATGCTATCTATGCTAAGCATCTAAATCCATAAAATAAAAGTTACTCTAAGTCCAACGTTCTCTCTTCTATCATGCATCTCTCTCAGTAATAAATATCATAGCATAATTGGCATGAAATCACCAACTAATGAATTGTAAACATGCATTAACATTTATAATGGTTACTAATAGCTAAAATTGAAGGGTAATAGACAGGCAAGCCGTAGGTATTGACGACGAAAATTTAAAGAGCAGGTTATATTGGGGGAAAAAAAACTATTAGTAGCACTCCTGATTCAACCGATAATCAAGAAAACAAAACTCACGTAGTTACTCTGCCAATTATGGCAAAAATTGAAGTTATATTGAAGTATACAATGTACCTTTATAGAGTCAATTACAAATAAGAAGCAGTCTGATGAATTCTCAATTAAACCATGAATTGTTTGAAGACACAAGGTTTAGCTCTTTGCGATTCATGAATAAAAGAGCAATTTTTTAAAAAACAAACATGAACATTAATCAAATTCTAAGTAACCTTGTTGGTAATGTGGTTAAATCAACAGTGTTTTGAGCCTTTATGTATATATTCTTATGAATATATCACTCGCTACTTGTTGATGTCAGTTGGCTTTCTTCATTTTAGATGGTATCACTTTTAATCACATCTTAAAACATTTTCAGTTAGAGACTTTTTATAATCTTCACTGGTATAAGAGTGGCAACCATTCTTACATCTGACAGTTGTTTTACAAGCTTGAGTTTCAGATAATTACAAAGATGTTTTTAGTATCTTTAAGATATATCTACCTCGCTGCAAAACATTACTTGTAAGACTTAGTGTTCTTTTCTTTGTAGGGTCCCCTAGGTCCACAAGGTGCAATTGGAAGTCCAGGAGCTTCAGGAGCAAGGGTAAGAAAAACTCTTTTCTTAACCTAATGGGAAGGAAGATTGAAAAAGTTGACGTTTGTTTTTTAGAAAGGCCATCTCAACAGGCAACTACGAAAGAAAAATATGATAAACCGTAATGTTAGAAGGGTCTCAAGTATTTCTGAAATTGAAATTATCTGATAATCTATTTTGACCATAACATGTATTTTCACCTTTGTTCTAGGGTCCCCCAGGACCAGCTGGGCCCCCTGGAAAAGATGGTACAAGTGGCTATCCAGGTCCAATTGGTCCTCCTGGCCCGCGGGGTAACAGAGGTGAAAGTGGCCCTGCAGTAAGTAAATCGTGCACACTCAAATAATTCTTTAGGGGCTATTCATTATACAAAACACTCTCTCTCAGTTAAATATCCTTCTTAGAAAATTCTGGTAGCAAATTATCTAATAATTGCAGCTATTTTTAAGAAGGTTCAGATCGTTTGTAGTTGAGTGTAATTTCTGATGCATTGGGTGTTGTGTTAGTCCCAGATAATTATAGACTTCACCATATACCATGGGAAAGTAGGCATCTCCCTTTGTGTCCTTGGAATCTCTAATGAAGGGCTGCTTTTTTTTTTTTTTTTTTCCAGATTCCTTTTTTTCTTTTTATTTCTTGTTGGTTCGTCTGATCAGATTGTTTGCACTTATTTCTGTGGCTCATTTTGTTTCAGTTTCTTTTTCTCTTTTTTGTTGTTTCCTTTTAGGGTCCACCAGGCCAACCTGGCCTACCTGGCCCTTCTGGTCCTCCTGGTCCATGTTGTGGTGGTGGCGTAGCTGCCCTGGGTGCTGGAGAAAAAGGTCCAGTGGGCTATGGATACGAATATCGAGATGAGCCAAAAGAAAATGAGATCAACCTGGGTGAAATCATGTCTTCAATGAAATCAATTAACAACCAGATTGAAAATATCCTTAGTCCTGATGGATCACGGAAGAATCCAGCTCGCAACTGCAGAGATCTGAAATTCTGCCATCCTGAGCTCAAGAGCGGTATGTCAGGTTTTTGTTGGCAGTCATGTTAGCAGATCATGGTGGGTTTTCTTTCCTAAATGCTATGGTCTTTGAGTATTTAGATGCAGAGACTTGCTGGAAAAATTATTCGGTTTGTTTAACAAATGATAAATACAGTAAACACTTAAAAATACCAGTTTCTCTGTTTTTCTACGGAGATATATACTGACTGCAATCCACTCCTTAGTTTCTTACAAAGAAAGTTTAAATCCTGTTCCAAAAATGTAGGAATTACAAGCACTGTGCTGACTTACTTCCAGCGTCAGATTACACTATTCTCGAACTCAGTACTTTTTTATATCCTCTGATTTTTTTCTGTTGCTTCTCTGCTATCAAAATTAAATACGCTTTCTTATTTGCACAGGTATGTGGAATAGAAATAAGCCTGGTATCATACAGTCAAATTCTTCTTCGACCATACATGCTAATCCTCCGAATAACGTTTTTTTTTCACCTGTAGGAGAGTACTGGATTGATCCTAACCAAGGCTGCAAGATGGATGCAATTAAAGTATACTGTAATATGGAAACTGGTGAGACATGCCTCAGTGCTAACCCTGCCACTGTGCCAAGGAAAAACTGGTGGACTACTGAAAGCAACGGAAAGAAACATGTATGGTTTGGAGAGTCTATGAAGGGTGGTTTCCAGGTAAGAAATTACCACAGTTAGCAGCCCAAAAGGTCATCAGTGTAACATAATCAAAATTTACTGAGAAATACCCCTGAAGTTAAGTTGAGCTAAACTTCCAATGGGTGAAATACTAACTATACAAACTATCTCTAGAAGTCACTAAACAAAAAACTGTTGCTCACGTGTTGTACTTTCCAGTTTAGCTACGGAGATCCTGACCTCCCTGAGGATGTCTCTGAAGTTCAGCTGGCATTCCTCCGCATCCTCTCCAGCCGTGCCTCCCAGAACATCACCTACCACTGCAAAAACAGCATTGCCTACATGGATCAAGCCAGTGGAAACGTTAAAAAAGCCCTGAAGCTGATGAGCTCTGTGGAAACTGAGATCAAGGCTGAAGGAAACAGCAAATACATGTATGCAGTTCTGGAAGATGGCTGTACGGTAAGTAAATAACGCTTTCATAGAGTAGTCTAATAACTCCCTGATGATTGTGAGACCCAAAATAAAGGAAGGGAGAGCTTAACATGACCTGACAGGGAAGGGACACAGGTTCAACAGTAGAAGCTGAGGCTTGCGTCCGTTCAAATCTGTACTTCAGAGTCATCTCCCTCCTTTAGAGAAAAAGAGGAAGGCCTACAAGTAAAGGCAGGTGCTCTAAGCTTGAATCCCAGCCCCAGGTCAACACAAAAACACTAAAAGAGGAGTAGTAGATGGTGAATCATCTCTGTCATGCCAAAAAAAAAAACCACGTTAAGGAAATGGCAAAATCAGTCATGTTGCAGATTCAACAATTAAGCAACATGCCTTGCTTAATACAGCAGAAAGTAGTAGAGAAGAGCAGAAATACAGGTGAGCGTGCTGGTTGCAGTAGCCGCAGCCTTTTCAAGAAATACTGAACACCGGACACATTTCCTGCCTCCTGCTAGATTCCCAAAAGCAGAATGCCAACAAACAACAGCTTTACAGTATATACAGATGCCTGAATTCATCTACATTGCAGCCATTTGAGTGCCATTTCTTTAGTGAATGTGATGACCTACCTCATTAGAGATAGTAGTTTCCCAAGTTGCTTTCCAAATGGTGTAGCAATTTGTACAAGCCTATTTCACTCCCAGTCAGGGCACTGCTCCTGTCCTCCAGTGAGTAGAAAGGTCTAAAACTCCTTCCGAAAAGGATCCATGCAACTGCCTTACCAGAAGTTAAGAACATTCATCAGTGCATTCATTTGTTTGCTTGGTGCTAAGAGGAATATATTAATGTGGAAAGAGAAGTACGAAATATAGTAAACTGTAGGATAACTTTCATGTAGCCTAACACTGTTTTCTCTAATTTTTTTTGCTGTTTTTGTTTTTTACTTTTCACAGAAACACACTGGTGAATGGGGTAAAACAGTCTTTGAATACAGAACACGCAAAACAATGCGGTTACCTGTGGTTGATATTGCACCTATAGATATCGGTGGTCCCGATCAGGAATTTGGTGTGGACGTTGGCCCGGTCTGCTTCTTATAAATCAAAGATCCTGCTCTTTCTGACACCCCAGCAAACAGATTCACACTCCAACTGTGCTCCTTTGTTTTAACCCTGTCAGCTAGCACAGATGACCATCTGTATCCCAGTTATTTATTAACAAAATTTCTGAGGGGAAATCAATTTGAAATCAAGGGTTAACTTTTTTTTTGCTATTACACAAAGTACAGTAAAAATGCTTTTTGCTTCTTTTTTTTTTTTTAAACCAAATTCCATCTTCAGAACACATCTCTTTGGTGCTATAATGAAACTTCAACACTTAATAAAACAACACTGTGTTCTATTAGTTGAATGTTAGCCAATTTCCAAAGCACTGATTGTTCCCAGTACCAAAGTTTACCCTTATTTCTAAGATGCAGTCCATAAAGCTAGAAAGACTTCCCTGTTTCAACTACCTCAACATGGCTAGAAACAGGGCTAAGTCAAACAAAAAATTTGATCAAATCAATCAAAATACATTGAACCCATTGGTCAATTCAGTGGAATCATTTCATACAAAATTGCCCATTTCTGTACAGATCAGCTGCGAAAAAGTACAGTCTACTTTAAGAGTTTTATACCTTATTGGCAGTAGTCACCACAGTTATATTGTTGGATTGTATTCTGTTATCAAAGGTGCTTCTCTACTTTCCTGTCATTGCTGGTCAAGACCACTAAAATTAGGGAAGTATAAAAGACTAATATGATGGTGCTAACGTATTTTTCACTCTAACTGTGCAAGTCAGGGTTATTGACTTGCTTGGAGAATCAAAAGAAAGGATTAAAAGCAATTGTAAATGCCTTCTGTCCAAGATTGTCATTGGCATGTCATAGCTTTCTCCCTTCACTCTGTAAAAGTCAATAAAGTTGCAAAATTTTGAACTTTTGTCACATTAACACATTTGTAGTGTTGAAGGTTAACCATCTTTGTAAGCTTTTATATGGTTGTTGGTCTATTCCTTACAGAGACACATAATAAAATACCTTAATAAAACTCCTTGTTGTTTCATAAAACTGACTGTTATATTTTACTATTTGTAAATACTTCACTGTTTCTTCAAACATATTAATAAGGTGAGACACCACTCTGGCACCACATTAAGGAGAACTTTATAATCCTAAGGGATGCAGCTTATGGCATAATACAATAAAATGTTCTTTTTTTTTTTACCTTCTCCATTCCTCTCCTTCCAGCAGCTCGTGGTTCCGAGCATGGTGAGCTTCTTTGACCTTCAGCCTGGTTTCAGCTCTGTCACCAAGATCCAAAGCAGCATTCATGCACAAAGACGCATAAGCTTGGAGGAAATATAAATGCTTAATCCTTCTTCCCTCGCCAAAATTCAGTCCAAATAAATAGGCAGATTTAGTCTTTCAGATGGCTGCTTAAATTAACAACCCGAGACCCCTACAGCACACAGTGATGGAGGTGCTGTTGAAGATGTACAGCCTGGTCATCTCACACCTGCTAGCTGATGAAAAAATGCATTGCAAAAACCTTTTCTTTACCCACGTCAGGAAAAAAAAAAAAACCAGCTTTGTTGATGTCCAGTACTACTGGGGCTGAGTATATGGCTAATAACACTTATTCAACATTAAAACTGAGATGGAAGGGATTGTTTTGGTGGGTTTTTGTTTGTTTTGTGTTTTTTTCAAGTCAACAGGTCTTTGATTACTAGTTTCTACTAATGCAAGGTTTGTGACTCAAGTGTTCATAGAAAAGAAATAGCTGACATCACCATAAAAACTCATACGTGATTCAAACACTTCCATTTTCTCCAGAAGGTCACATAGCAGGCTGACATGATTCCTTTCTATTTTTAGAGAAAGGCCTTTCAGATAATGGAAACATTATAAAGTCAGTCTGGCCTTTAGAAAATTTAAGTTCTAGACTTGTTTCTTTCTCACTTATTTAAATCACCCTGCAAAATCCTCCAACTGTTCTATTATTATAGCATTTTTCACATAAAATAGATCTTACCTGACACTTTCAGAGTAGCAGCAGCCTTACACACAGTTATAGGCAGCACATGGATTTCGCAGGCTACAGCAGTTCTGGGATTAACACCTTTTTGCACAGGCAACTAGTAGAGATCTGTCAAGGATGTACAGAACCACCAACATCTGCTTTCAAGCTCAAAGCTGATTTTACGTATTCAAGTGCATCCTCCCCTGGCATGTAAATTTAAAGTTATATGAGAGATTAGAGTCAGCAAAAAAGGATGTACTGCTTGTTACAGATAACAGACCTATTTCAAGCAAGACAGAAACGTTACTGGCTCTTTGCACCACAGTTCCCTTAGCATTTCTAATATAAGGTACTGAACAGCTGGTTTTGTCTTGCATTTTTTTTCTTGGTGATAATACTATCATTTCTACTATCATGGTTTTTATCTTTTTTTTTTTTCTGAACAGTATTTGCCTACCTGGCAGGGAATCCTTTTTTCTTTTTTAAACAATTACCATTTCACTCTGCTGCTCCTTCTACAAAGGTTTTACTCTCTCAGTCCTATTCCTTTTATAAATACGGCCTCTCTTCTTGAGTCCCATGCCTACCAAGAATCAAGACTTCAGTGTGGCCTTCATTTCCTGGAAAAAAAACAATGTGTAGATGGAGTGATGAATTCAGGGATTACATAAATTATTTTAACAGCTATTTTAAAACCCTGCAGATTTCTGGGGCAAAAAGACTGCTGAAGGCCACCTCTGTATCGTACCAGGTTTTCCAGGCAGGAGTATCCTAATAAGTTTACTTAAGTTTCAGGTAGGATATTCTAATAATTTGTTACTCGGTTTTAGAACTGGGAATTCTCTCTGGAATTTTATCTGAGATTCCAAGAGTGTTTCTAAGGGATATTTTAGTAAATATCCTTTTTTTGTTTACTTCAGCACTAGTGAGACCACACCTGGAATGCTGTGTCCAGTTCTGGGCTCCGCAGTGCAAGAGAGACATGGACTTACTGGAATGAGTCCAGCACAGGACCCCAGCAGTCAACGTGTATAACCACTTGAGGGAGGGAAAGCAGACAAGGGACCCAACCCCCTTCTCAAGTGGTGCCCACTGACAGGGCAACAGGCACAAACTGAAGCATGTGAGATTCCATCTGAACACAACTGTGAGGGTGTTCCAACATTCGTACAGGTTGTCCAGAGAGGATGGGCAGTTTCTTTGTGTAGAGATGCTCAACACCTGACCTAGCTATCAAAGCTTCAACCACTTATTTCTCATGCATACTTCATATTCTTCAACTATGTCAGCGTGCAATACTCTTCCCACATTTGCCAGTCTGATAACTACTTAGCTCAGTTTCAGGCAACCACAGGACAAAGAAAACCTGGAGTCCCTCACCGAGCAGCAGTAAGAAAAATAATACATTCTGCTCTTAACCCATCTGTAGGACTCTTTTACTCGCCTTCATAGAAAATAACTTCTCCTCATGCTCCAGTTTTTGCTTGCTACACTTCACAGGCCTTGTTTGTGTTGCTTTTAGCTATAATGCCGTGACATTTTCTGTAATTTCTGTGTTGCCTGATGCATTCTTCTATTGCTACGTAGTATCCCAGCACTACATAAACTTTACTAATAAAGTCTTGGACATGAATACATACTACAGCTAAAAGAAAGCTACTAATTAGGTAAGGAAAGCACATGAGAGAGAGGCCATGAACTTCTGCTCTCATGCACGCACAGACAGCAAAAGAACCACTGAGCGAGAGCAAGGCAAAAGGGAAAGGCCCATATGGAAGGAGAGTAGAGAAACTGTACCCTATACTGCTCCAGCCATGCAGTGCAGGGTAATTCCTTTTCATGGCCACTCTGCCACTGAAGCATTTACACTCAAACCCATAAGCCAGAAAAGCCTCATTCAAGGAGGATTAAACCATTAATTCCTTACTTTCTTCACCCTGTAAGCATCCAAACTGTTCAACAGAAAGAGCTCTCTGCAGTAAGGCTGTGATCACCTTAGACACATGTATTCAGAGCCAAAACAGTAGGTGACACGTACTGAAGAGGATCCACATTATAAAAAGTTGCCACAAGATGAGAAGAAATAGTCAATTTACAGAAGCGAAGGGCATCTAGCTGGCTTTAGACATTGCTGAATCAGGGAAGTGGCCACTGCTCTACCTCTACTGACTCCTGCTTGGTGGCTGGTTACAGCAATGGAGGCAGAACAACTTGCAGCAAACCCATCCAGGCCACTGCACTGTGGAAAGATATTGCTGCCCATGTAGAGAGCATGGCTGCAAATGAATTGCTCTGGCCTCTTTGACAAACCCTGTGGTTACTCAGTCAGTAAGCAGCACAGGACTCTTAATCCCTGGGTTGTGGGTTCAAGCCCCACATTGAACAATTGAAGCCTCTCCATGTAGAAGCAAACTGTGGCTTGCACTCTGCCGCCATAGGGGTGGAAACACAGCCCCACCATTTGTCATGGGTTGATACACACTGCAGTGGAACAGGGGAAGCTCCTGAACAAGTGCAACACATCAACATCATCATCATGTGGGGCAACACAGCAGAAAAAGTTTTTAAGAAAGGGAAAAAATAATCCAAAACCTTTCTAAAAGCTGGTTTTGCCACAAAGCAAATCAAGGGACCTGCACAGGAGATGCAGTTCTTAGGAATCAAATGGCAAGATGGACATCGTCAGATTCCCATTGATGTGATCAATAAAGTAACTGCTACGTCTCTGCCAACGAACAAAAAGGTCATAGAAGAACACAAATGCAGTCCCACAGTCCTCACCAGTCAGTCCTGTGGTTACTCCAATCCCTGTGACAAGCCCCACATTGAGCACCACACTGACTGTTGTAGTTTAACCTGCTGTATGGCTCAGCACCACAGTGATTCACTCACTCCCTCTTCCCAGTGGGACGAGGGAGAGAACTGGGAAAAAAAATGGTAGAACTCAGGCCGAGATAAAACTATTTACCAAGAGAGAAGAGGAAAGGGATAATTGTTATCACTATATATGCACATATATGAAAGCTATACAAGTGATACATGAGCAATTGCTCAGCACTCCCCAACCAATGCCCAGCTAGCCCCCGAGCAGTACAACAGAGCCAGATGAACTCCCGCTCCCTTGAGAACTCCTTCCACTTGATGCCATATGGTATGGAATATCCCTTTGGCAAATTTAAGTCATCCGTCCTAATTCCATTTCCTCCCGGCTCCTTGGGCCCTTCACTGTGAATGGCCTTGGCTCTACACAACACCACTTAGCAGCAACTTTACATATCCATGTGTTATCAGCATTGTTTTTCTCCCAGAACCAGGACAAGGCATCACACCAGACACTGAAAAAAAGCAATTCCATCCCAGCTGAAACAGACAAGAGCTAAGCTCCTCAGGAAATACAGAACGAACAAGAGCATTTGCTTTTTTAAAAGCTACAATATTAACATTACTTAATTATGCAGTACATAAAGCAACACTAATATTGCCCAGCTAAACCACTGGGCAATGTAACTGTTTGTAACACCATGACCAATTCTCTTCAATGTCCCTTATTGTTCAAAACAAATTGATAGGCAACATCAAGTAGCAATAAGAGAAAACATCTCAGAGAAGGAATAATTAAACTCCTATCAAAATAGCAGGTGAATGACTACTGAAACTAGCTACTAGGAAAGTAAGAACAGGCTCAACACTACTTGAATCCCAATTCGATGTTCACTGCGCTTGCAGAGAAACACACTTTTTCATTCTTGTGAATATTTGTTGTAATCTTCAAGGCCCATTGATCACATTTGAAAGATTGCCTGCAATTTTTCTCATTAAGAAAGAAAAAAAAAATTTGAGGTTTTAAAATGTAAGAAATCTAGAAGTTAAATACACTCTAAGAAGCCATCAGTGTTAGAAGTCACTGCACAAGAAAAGAAATCCAACATGGATATTAAGTATAAAATGAAAGCCCTGAAGTTGCAAAATCATGGAATTCGTGTTTATACTTGGCTGCTTCTTTGTTCTCAGTG
>PPHD01024929.1:0-11944 GCA_002909625.1 Bambusicola thoracicus
GTGGGCTCTAGTTCCAGATTGTAAATCTGTACATTATGTTTACTGTTGAAAACAAACAACAAAAACCCCACAGAAATTAAAATAATGCAAAATAAATGAAAGTGACAGTGCCTATTCTGTTTTACGTAGAGTTAAATGTTGCAGGCATGCAACATCGCTCAAAGAATGCCAACGATGGGTTCCTCTGGTACCTTAAGCATCTCCTTGTCTCATTTTGAGGTATTTATCTGCTTACATTAGAATCACAGAATGAATTGAGTTGGAAGAGATTTTAAGGATGGTCTAGTTCCAATGTCCCTACCACAAGTGAGAATACCTTCTGCTAGATCACTAGATGAGATTGCTCAAAGCCCTACCCAACCTGGACTGATTAAGAAAGGCATAAACATGCAGAAAAGGCAGACTTACAACTGCCATTTTAATTCTGCACAAATCTGGTTTTGGATGTTCCAATCTTCCTCTGATGTCTGACTGCCAAAGGTTATTATTTTCCACAGGAGCATAAATTCCACAAAAGTATTAAAGCAAAGCATATTAATTCTTAACTTGGTGAAAATACTGTTTCACTATACTGGAACTTTAAGAAGTTCTGAAAAGAAAATGTTGATTGAGTCATACAAGATCTCTGAGGTTATATCCATTTTATAGATGCATACATTGAGGCACGGGACAAATTTAACATTTTCACTACTGGATTTACCCACTAATTTGCTGTGAATTCAGAAATCCTAACTCTCATATCTGTGTTTCACTCACTAGATAACTCTCCTTTCCTGCAGTCAATATACTAAAAAAATTAAAATTGGAAAAAGGAAAAAAAAAATGGAAGAAATAATAATCCATGAACACTGTGAGCTTTCCATTTTTCTTTTATCAATAATTCAAGATGATGGAATAATTAGGCCATTAAAACATTAAAAGCAAATGCTAAGCATTAATAACATTAATAACACCAGCCTAATCACTGCTGAGTCAGTTTTAACTTTACACAGACTGATGCTGTATTTTTCAGCTAAGAAATTAGATAGTAATTAGAAATTACCCAGCAATTATGATCTAACCATAATAATTTTCTAGATGCATTATAAAGTACCTGATAGCGTTTTGATTATACACGAGCAGTGTACGATATCATCAGCTTAAAAGAAATATACTTTGTATTGGAAGATATTAAAGCAAAAAATGCTCTGATATAGGTGGGTCTCAGTAACTTCCAATTTTAGTATTACAGAATTCCATTAGATTTTCTGTAACTCACTATGCAGTACTGGTGACTGAAACAAGTAGGGATTGACTAGCGTACAATGAAATACATGAAGAGCTGTTGTTAACTGCTAAAGATTACTCCTATTCCATATTTAATTACTATTTTAAAAACATTATTTTCACATTATTTTCACTTACAAGACAAGCTTTTCAGCAAAAAAACATTTTGGAAAAAAAATTAAAGATCATCAGCTAATCTCTTAGAAGAAAAATGTTCTGAGTTCTTAAAAACTTTGAAAGGTGTTAGTTAAATAAATATTCTTAGCACTTTAATTCATAGGAAGTCTATTAAAATAATATTATTAACTTCAAGTAGTAATGACATAAACACATTTTGCTTCTCTCCAGAATAGTATTAATTTTTGGAGTGCAATCAATTCATCTTTAGGTTTAATAAAGCAATTTGCTGGCACAGCAGACTCCATTTTTGGGAAAATCACAGTATTTTCCAGTAAATGTTGATGAAACAGAACATTCTGAATCCTCTTTTGCTGAGAGTGCATTGTAAAAAAACATAACAATAGAAATTTGTTCACTCAGCCCTGTATTGCCATGATGGTCCTATTCCTTTGAAGTGTGTGTTCTTAAAGCCATTTCAGAATCTTTGCTCTTATATTTCCAAAATCATGACCATTGACTAAGAAAAACCTGAAACCTTAAAGTTCAGAAGACAAATGAAGAGAATGTGGAACGACTTCTGAACACGGAGCTGGTAAACTGTAAAGACTTTTACAATAAGATTGACATTGTTTATGTGAAAGCACTTTGGGATCTCATAGAGGAGGAAGCAGACAGATGAAATGTTTCTTTAAAGCATATTCAATTGCATTAAAAGATGATGTAAGTTTCTCACTAATAACCATGAACCACTCTGAGGACCATCAGTGCCTCTGGAACTCACAAGCACTTTTGAGAGCACTCCAACTCCAATACAGATGACACTGTAGACTTTTCCTTTAGCAATTAAAACTTCTCCTTCTTTCTTTAGAGTCTATGAAGCACTACTGTATTTTGTAAAAAAAGATTTCTCCAAGATATGTGAAATATCTCTCAGATAAGAGGATGTTTTTTTCCTAAGTGAAGTTCAGGTGCTGGAAAGCAGGCATTCTAATTCTGTTCTGTGGCTTCACACTTCACTGAATGTTGCACTTCAGCTATACTGGGTATTCTCAGTCATATCTCTAAAATTTTATTTGAGATGACTGACTAGATACATAGAGGCAGACAAAAGTTCATTCTAGCTTTAACTTACTGTTAGTGTCAGAGTACCTCTGTTGCAGCCAAGAGAAACTTGGGCTTCAGTCTGATCTGCTACAGCTGTTTGCCTTATGGTGACTGAAACAAACCATTGATGAAATCACCACGCTGCAGATTCCTTCCGAGCAGTGCCACCCCATATTTCTCTGCCAGAGGTATCTAAATTATAACAGTATTTTGTTTTCATCCATTATTTTATCTGCAATTCTCTTAAAAGCTGATTACTAGTGAATAATTTAAATTGATTACATGAAAAAATACTTGTGTACATGAATTGACCAAACCAATGAAATCTTCATTCACCAGTCAGGTAAATTAAACAAGAAATTTGCTGATCATAACTGTTAAATTTTTATAAGCTTGTGTTTCAGGCAGTATTCTGCTATACATATAATCTAACAGCAAACTTGAGGCACTGAAGACTCCTTTTTGTTCCTTTTATTTTCTGTCTGCTGTCAGAAAAGAGCAAACTTACTCAGTGTGTACTTAAATTGTTTACCTCAGACACCTCACAGATTTCTAAAAGCTGGCTTAGAAAATAAGAAACACAAAAGCAAAAGCTGTTTTTTTCGTGAAAGAAAAAGAGCATTTCCATTTGATTCTACAGATATTTTTCTTCCCTCTTCACAAGACTAAAATTAGCTTCATCAGAGTACTTATAACTAATAAATTTAAATGAAAACTGAAGTGGCACTACAGGGTACATAATAGACCTAGTAAGCATTATGATGACTTTTTTTGTTTCTCATATTACATAGCAGCATTTTTGCATAAAAGTCCATAAGCTGGAGAGCTTGCTCAGAGGATGCTAGGCTCTTCTTAGTCCACAGAGATTAGGCAAACAACTCCTGTGTTTCAGTAGTATTTCACTGAGATCAAGACATGACCCCTTCTATTTGCTCTCCTGCTGGTGTTATGACTTCGGCTAAGAGTTTTTACAGAAGGCTTCAATCCTTTTTCAGAATATGCTGTAGACTTGGTGATGGTGCTCTCCCTTTCTCCACAAATACTCAAAACATGAGCATCCACATCACCATCAGGAGAACTTTCCTTTTAGGTCATACTGCTCTGCAACAGACTGTTTGGGAACTCAAATGAAGAAATATGTCTCATGTGAGTCTAGGGCTTAAAATCTGGAGAGGGCACAAATTCAGACATACCAAGCATGTTTTACACACCAAAAAGCCTCTTGCTCACTACATACACTCTTCAAAAGCTCACTCAGATTTCCCATTCTGGCTTTCAAAAACATCAGGTACCTGCCTTCAGAGACTTGGAAATTTCCCTGGCATTTGTAATTTAGGTTGTAGTGACTTATTGTTCTTTTTAAATCTTATTATTCAGATGAGTTAGCATGTTTTAACTGTTTTAAAGAAATAAAACATTTAATTCATTTCTCATCTCTATATATATTTTACTTAAAAACGGTATCTCAATGCTGAAATTACCTGTACGCAAGAAATAGGAATGAATAGTCAATGGCAGAATTTGCCCATATTGAACCAATACACTTCTCCATTTCTATCATTCTGAGCACATGCCTGACAATCACCTATCCGTGGCGCACAGACTCTAATAATAGTATTTGCCATGCTTCAATTTGCTGATTAACAGCATTTCCATTCATACTGCGTTGTCACAGATAGACGTAAAATTCCAGAAAATTCAGAAAATAAAATCAAAATTATTTTTTGATATGTGAAATTACAAGAGAAAAACAGAACTGTAGTGGCTGGAAGGGATCTCCAGCGATCATCAAGTCCAACTCCCCTGCAAAGCAGGCCCCCGACAGCAGGCTGCACAGGTAGTCGTCCAGACAGGTCTTGAATATCTCCAGAGTAGGAGAATCCACAACCTCCCTGGGCAGTCTGCTCCAGTGCACCATCACCTCTGCTGTAAAGAAGTTCTTTCACATATTGGTGTGGAACTTCCTAAGCTCAAGTTTATGGCTGTTTCCCCTTGTCCTAGCACCACAGACTGCTAAAAAGAGGTTGACCACGTCTCTTTGACTCCCACACTTAAGACATTTATAAACATGTAATAAGATCCCCTCTCCGTCTCCTTTTCACAAGGCTGAACAGACCCAAGTCACCCAGCTTTCCCTCATAGGGGAGACACTCCAGTCATAGGGGAGATGCTCCACACTTCACTAAAAGACATACAGAAGAAATCAATAAGCATTCTGTTGCGTGTTGAGTAAAAATCTTGTGATAAAGACTTCTACTATGGGTGCTAAAAATTTTAAATGAAATACCTAGATTATCTTCTGTTCCAAAAAGACAATAATCTGTTACTACTTTTGACTGAATCATACAGTCATCAAGATAACTATTATGAAGACATTCATTTTTAGAGACAAACACATTTGAGATACATAGTAAGATAGCAAGAGACTAGAATTAGAACATGTTAATTCACAAAAAGTACTACATGTATAAAACAACAGCAGGATGATTTGGAAGCAGTAGAGGGAAGAACAAAAAAGTAGAAATGTCAAAAGTACAATGAAAAAGAGCAGCAATATATATAAAATTCCATGCTTCTGTGAATAATCAACATTTAGTGTATGCTCTAAAAGAGTGCACTGATAACTCTGAATAAAGGAGCATTTGAGGCTGTTTAAGATACAGGTGGTCAGCAGGCTGAATAGGAGTAAAGAGATACCATCCTTGCACACCAAAGGTTTCAGATCCCAGAAAAGAGGATTTACATAGTTCACAGCCTCCCCAGCTAATCCAGTAAAAATCTGCAGTGGGAATCACAGTCTGCGATACCAAATGGCTGCCTACAGGGAGAGTCATCAAAGCTACTTACTTTTATTTATCACAGAATGCCCCAGAAGGCAATGGCAACTAAACAGTACTGTTGCTGACTGTGAAACTGTAGCCTCAGTTTTGGGAAACAGATGGGAAGTCGGAAAATATGACAGCTTCTCAAACTAACACGGTATTTCAAGCTCAGGTAATACCAAACTAATTTACCAGTTTCAGTGACTGAAGAACAATGCAAGAGGTAAACTTTTGTCAGGCTGAACATAAGACTGAATTTTATATTTGTTTCACTAAATACCCTTTTATGATCTAAATTTAAGATATTACCAATGCAAGCTTATTTTTGTTCTGTTTTGCTTTTGTTCGCTTTTCTGTTTATTTATAAGCTTGTTTAATACTTTTGCATGAATTCACATAAAATGCATTTACTGTGAAAAAAATTTCCAAGGCATCCATATTTAGAACACGTCTAAACTCAGTGTATATTTTTTGAAAGTCTGCTAGGTACTAGTATAAGAAGACTATGAGGATGGATGTTTGAGATAATAGCAGATGTCCATATAATCCAGAAGAGTGTCTCTCAAAATGAGATGACTAGATAATATGAGTGCAGAATGGACATATGCTGCATTTCACCTGAATGATTTCTCAGCTTCCACCATTTTTTTTTTTATCCAAAGAATTGGGGGGTAAGCAGCTCTAGAGTTTGATGTCACATATTACATGATTTTTGGTTTGCTAGGTCTGTCTCAAATTGGTCACCAGTTAATTTCATTTGATGCTGACTAGGTCTTATTAACAGTATTTTTTTTTCCCCATGTTCTCTTGCCTCTAAGCCTGTCTAGTGTGAGAACGGTGTTTGAATTTGGGAAAGACTTCCTTCCAGAAGAAATATATTGATCTAGCAAAGTGGCAATGACAAAAACACGGCCCCTTCCAACTACCTTATTTCTGGACAAATTTCCACAGTGACAGACTTAATAGATCTCAACACACACAACTCCTAGAAGATGCAACACATTTCCTTTAAGTTACACAGAAAAGTACTAAGATGAGCGTCCGTTGCTTCAATCCATCTTCCACCTGTATGAACAAGCAGTAGAGAAAATAGCTTGAATCAACTCTAAACCTTACTCAGAACTGGGAGCAAGGACTTGTACCTCAATTGTCTATTAGGCATTCAGGAGGTGGAAAGGAGATAGAAAGAAGAATACAGTTTCTTTAAAGAGCCTGTGAAAGATGATAGAAACATAAGCTTTCTGAGGGGAATGAAAATAGCAGAAGAAATTTCCTCTGTCACCAGTAGGCAAATATTCAGTAAGTGGGATAGTTTCATGTGATGTGCCTTGCAAATATTATCTATTGCCCTGCTGGTAATACTGAAATTTCATATCTCTTATTCCTGAGAAAGGAATGATTTAATAAAATGTATCAATTTCTAATTATTAGTTTTCCCTTATTTCTGTTTTTCAGTTCATGAATGCCAAATATGAAGAATTAGTGTAGTCTGATATACATAGCACAGATGCCATGCACACATGTTGAAAATACATTTTATTTCAAACATGTCAAAATCAGAACTCAGGAAAAGTTCTGAAAATGTTTTATATTTTTGTGAAGCTCACAGTGCACATCAGCTTCCTGTATTTGTCTGAAATCACTGGTGACAGGCCTACTGAAGAGAATGTATGTTCTACTCTAGGTTGAAACTTGGAAAAAACATGAATTGTGTATTTACTAATCATTGACAGATCTTCTCTGTGTGATGGATATTCAAATTTGATCTGTAAAGGGGAAATATTCTAACACACAATGAGCCTTACTGAACATACTTAATCTCAGCCTACTCATAACCTTTTCCTCCCACAGCTTCTTTAAAACCACAATTGTCACCTGAACCACATTGTATTTACAGAATTCCACATTATTGCAAATTTCATACTAACTTTAGTAGTTACAGACATTTATGTATTTAGAGGGAACTACAATCTAAATTTAATTTGATTTTTCAAGTCATTCTTTGGACATGCATTTTTTCAATCCAAGATATTAAAGAGTGAGTTTAAGATAGTACACACAGTGGTAATGCAAACAGGAAGCAGTCTTGTAGATAACTATAAAAATACCATGAATTTCAAGGAAAAAAAAAGAAAAAAAATGTCGGTACTGAGAAGAACTACATTCTTTTGACCCATAGGGCTGCATGTGAGCAACATAAGCATGAAGTCAATACCTTGGTAAATAATTGTACAGATAGTATGTATAGAGGTACAGAAAAATACCCTAAAGAGTAATTTGGAGAAAGCAAGATACAGCATATTGATTTTACCAGGTGATTACAGTGTAAATGCATTCACACTACATGGTATTCATGGTGCTCTCAGTATCACAGTTTTTAAAGATTAAGACTGGCAAGAGAGGGATTGATTGAGACAAAGAAACATTCTCAATTGTAGATACAAAATAGTTCAAAGTTGCTCCAAATAAAACCTGCTAAGTGAGAAATAGTAACTTCAAACTTCACTACTTTGCTAGATATCACACAACTTCAAAGTTCTATACAAGGAGCTATCTTGACCCTGAAATTAATTAGTTTAATTGCTCCTTTCATTTTAATTCTTTCCTAAGTCTGCAGGTAGTTGTGAATGTTGCTTGTGAAAAGTGTAGAACTGAACAAAACAAGTGGACTTGAAGTATTTAAGGGAGTGAAAAACCTTTGTAATTTATTAATTTATTCAATACTTTTACAAAACTTTACAATTTAATTACTGGAAGATTACAGAACTGCTTCAGTGCTTCTGTACTGAGTTAAATAAACTGTACGTGCAAGGAGTAATAAATGAAATTGTTAATTTCAGTGCATCCTCGGGGAATAGTAAAGGGGGAGGGCTTACATTATTTAGAGCTCCAAATGGATTTGAGTTTATATACAGCAATAAATCTTAACTACACTGTTAATTAACCCTGTCTGAAGCCCCTTTTTACCTCAGGGGTTGAAAGACAGCGCAGTGTCTGTTAGGATAACTCACCATTCATGTTCTTAAAGATGTTTAGGACTGGGAGGATTTGCCGATAATAGGGCACTAAGGCTTCTCCCACATTGTCTGCTGATACCACCAGGTGCTGGAGGACTTTCAATGTGATGCAGATGACCTGTCGGTTACGAAGGCTCAGTGCATCTATGATGTAGAAAGAACAACAGTCACAAAGCAGAATTAATTTTTAAAATGTAGAGTGAGGGGGAGGAGTACTTTAATGGACAAATTTAATTAAATTGTGCTCTGCTGGGGATTGTAAGTGAGCCTTTATTAGCCCAGCTTTGAAAGACCCCAAAGATGGATTGCAGTCCTGATGTTATAAAACACTGCCTTGTCTGATTGTTATTTGTTCCCACAATTTGTGCTGACTCTTCAGTAACCCAAAGAATGCAGCTCATTATTCTCTCATGCTGCCTGTGTAATACTGGCATGGTCCAAACAAATAAAAAATAAATGTTCAATAAGTACCATTTGGGGCCAATGAAACAGTACAACTGCAAGACAACCTGCAAAGGTTGACAACAGATACATTCTAGTGCCACAATTAGCCTGTTTGTATTTTTGTACCCATTCATTTCATGATCGTTTTATTCATTCAACTAACAATTCCTACTATTCTGAGAATCAGTACAATGAAGCAAATGTTTACAGGAAGAAAACACACACAAAAAAAAATTGTAGGCTTTTTATGTGAAGACAAACATTACAAAAAAAGAGAAAGATTTTGTCTTGCCTACTTTTTTTTTTTTTCCTCTTAGCTTTCAGTGTAGCGATTCTAATCTTATGATACCAATACATTTCCTACATATGTTTTGTTTCTCTTCACTTTTGAGTTTACTAAAAGCAAGTATCTCTTTGGTAATTAAAAATGCGTTCTGCTTGAGAAATATATATTCACATACACATATATATAAATACGTACATATATGCAAAACCTCCCAGGTTATAAAACCTCCTCTGAAATCATGCAGCTGGCAACAAAAGTCAAATTCAGTGTACTATTACATATTGGTCTAATTTCTGAGTTTTCTGTTCACTTACATAGACATTTCTGTCACTGTACTGGGAAAAGTTAAACTATAAAATACAAACTCATATTCAACAATACATGTTTTATAAACATAAAATATATAACTATGTGATTCAATGCAATGTAAGTATAAACAATTGGGAAAAAAATATAGGAAAGAATGCAATCAAAATTGTAAGAGCATTAACTTACTAACAACTTCTTCAAGAACTGCCTGCTCACAATCAAGTTAAGGCATTCAGTACTTCTGGAAGTAAGTGTTGGCAGTGTACAAGAGTGTCTTTCCATAGGGAATGAGGTAGTATCCTCACACAAGAGCAACATCACTTTTTTCATCTCTTAAAGTAAATACACTGTGCCACACTCTCTCCTGCTCCTTATTGTATGCCTGCTGAGAGTTAAAACAACAGAGCCAGAGCTCTGAAGCAAGGGCAAGGCAGGCTAGTTGTATAAAATTGTAGAAAAAACTCCTGAAAATCAGCTAGTAAGTAATATCTCTTCATGACTCTTTGCACGCTTATGAAGAGCACGCTAACACTACTGTTAAGCAATCAAGTTAGGGAGCCCAAGGTATAATGGTACTGTAATGCATCATTCTGTGATTCTAAGATAAAGAAGTGTCATTAAACAAAATTACAGACTGGCTTCCATAATTTCTTATTTGCTGGTTCCTAGTGTACTCATCAGGCTATGCATAGTTTCATGATGCTCCTAGGAATATTCACATGTGGACAAAAAGTCCATCAATCCAGCTTGCTTCCTCTAAATCCCAGCAAAGACATCAGTTTTTCAAAATTACGTTCTAAGGTTGCTTTAGTGAAGAGAGACTCACGGAAAGATTCTAAAGATTCAGTCCAAATACCAGAAAAGAAAATATTCTCTTACAGAGGAACAGGCATTGTACATTTTCTCAAAGAAGGGACTGAAAGAGGAAGCATATAATTTGCATATGCATTTATTCATAACTGTCCTACCCAGGTATACTAGCTAAATGAACAAATAGGGAAATAATCAGTAACGTATACTTTTCAGCACAGTAATTATTGTAAAACTTAACAAATGGCAGAAATCACAAATTCTTAATTCTTAAGCAATAAACTGCATCTAATTCCTAGAATGGCTTTTTCTGACTGTAGAAGCTGGCCCAGAGGATAAGTGCCCGTATTTTTAGGCATGTAGAAAGTACCATGTAAATGGAAATGGTTATCCAAGCACCTCAAGAAAAAACTCTTTATCTGCAGGTGTTGGCTTGCAAAGGTTTTCAGTTTCCTGTTTTCAGACATCTGTCTTGTGTGAAGATAATCCTCATCTGAGTAGAAGCTGGGATTATGCCAGTAAAAATTCCTTAATAAAGTCAAACGTATGAATTACGTCTCCTGACTAAGGAGTCCCAGCTCTTACAGCAAACCAAACACAAACTGAATTCAGAAGAATGTTTTCACACAACCTGTGAAAATTTCCTTAACTTAGATGTGTACTACAGGCGTACCTACAGGAACTTTAAATAGTAATACAGGCACTTCTTTCACCTTCATTCCAGAACATTTGTTGGATACTTGCTCCACCTCCCTCAACACAGTCACATCCCTCACATAACACGCAAAACAAAACCAAAGAAACAGGATTTGGGTCAAGATTCTGAGTGCCAAAATGGAGGATACAGTAGAATCAAACAGACAGCAGAATTTGAGCCTGAAGCCCTTAAGATTGTGTAAGTCTGCAGTGTGTGTGTTAGGAAAACACTTGTAAATATCAAAAGTAAGATCAAATTCACTGCAGAACTGTTATTATTAATAAATATTTGGACCATGCCAAGTATAACAGTCAACCAGCTCCTGGCTTTATTATATTAGGCACTGTATAAACATTTAATTAGAGACAGTCCTTGCCCCTACATCAATTCCAAACATATGCTTATTTTTAAAAATCTGATAATTATTTTCTGTGTGGTACCATCACTGCAGACCATTCTCCCACATGAGTGAAAGGAATAAAATTTTAATGTAGTGTAAGAAAAAAGTACAGTTCAACATTTTGAGTAATATCAATGATATCTGAAGGTTACCAGCAAGGTACGAAAGTACTAATATCACTAATATCCCTGAAGAAGAATACAGCAAATCATTTTAAAACTCTTAGTTAAGGAGAGCTACCCATCCCTCAAGAAGGAAACAATAAATTGTCTCTTTTGTTCAGTAATTCCAATGTTTTCTCCTTTAGTAATATGTCAGTTTAACTCTTTTACTTCTGATGAGGCTGCACACTTTTGCAGTAGACCCTCAGCGTGATTAATTGGTTAACACAAGTATACAGTGAAGTATGTACTTCATAAATATTTTAATTTGTACTCTTATATTTTTTCAAACAAATATTCTCTGAAGTTCTCCATAACTTTTGATTCAATAAAAGACAATTTTAAAACGTCAACAAGTTGACTATCTGATTTAAGATCTCAGAAACTAAGTCAGCTTTGTGTTTCTGCCATTCAAAGCCACATTCAAAAAGAATATTTGCAATGGCACATTTTTGTGAGGGAGGTTTTTCACAGTGATGTTTATTAAAGCTTGTTCACAATATGATCA